>VZTO01012810.1:9394-43102 GCA_013400615.1 Syrrhaptes paradoxus
TCTGCCTTCTCTGTATCCTCTGTCACCAGAGCACCCACCTCATTCATCAGTGGGCCTACATTGCCTCTGGTGTTAGCCTTATCTGCAATGTATTTGAAGAAACCCTTTCTATTATCCTTGACCCCTCTAGCAAGGTTTAATTCTAAGGAGGCCTTAGCTTTCCTAGTTGCCTCACTACACTCTCTGACAACATTCTTATATTCCCAAGAAGGAATATAATATAATTTAACCTAAGCTTGTGTTTTTCTCCTTGTTTGTCTAGTTTTCCCTCAGCATACTCTGCAGGTGTAGTCACCTTGATCAGTTAAATCACTTAACCTTGACTTAATCCAAATAGTTATTGCTACCAGGGGATGTTGTTGTCATTATTTATTTTGTAGATAACAAGATATGTCTAAAGGAAATTATAATCAGTATACGTTAGATTAATAGATAGCCTTGCCTGGTCTTCTGATTAAAGAGAAAGTAAGGCCCAAAGTAATTTTGAGGAGTTTCTAAGCTCCTATAATTCATGCTCAGTTGCCTAAAAGTTAAGTTCCACATATTAGAAACTATTATGGCAAGATTTTATCACACATATAATCCCTTCACAGTGAATTTCTATAACTGTAAGGGTTGTTCTCAAGTCACTGGGAAAAGGCCCTTTTGCTGCTTGTCTCTCAGCAACTGTTGTAATAAATTTTTCAGCAACTGCTTAAGAAATTATTTTTTTTTCCTCATGAATTTGCAATTTGGACATTAAAGTATAGTAATTTGAGGCTTAAACTTGTTGTATCAAATCTTAGCACAAGACTGACTTTTTTGAGTTTCTTTCTGGTTTAGTGTCTTCCTTGGGGAAGAAAAGATTTTGTGTTTTGTTAAATGTTACTGGTTTACTCTCCCATAAAGAGAAAAAATCAATCTTAAATCTGATCTAAAGTTTTGGGCTTTCAGATTTTTAACCCACACCTCTTTATACCTTTCTCAGCCTTGTATATAATAAAGATAAGTAGAGAGGATTTGATTTACACTCAGTGTATCAGTAACAGTACTACTGTGAAGTAGTAGGAAAGTTTAATACACTGAATTCATACATGGTATACATCTTGGAAGTAATTGGGAAGGATTTGCTTCTTTCTCAGAAATCAGAAAATGTGAGGATGAACCTTTTGAGAAAAGGTGGATATAACCCCTGCATAGGACTAGCAATTATAACCCCATTGATTTCTCACAGTGTTTTTTCTTGCATGTAGCTGGACCTTTCCTCTTCCTAATTAATCAACAGAGCAAATGAAAGCTGAGACCTTTTGGGACATTTAGGGAGCTATCACACGGGCTACAATCTGAAATTAAAGCATACCAAAGCATACAAAATCGTTTTAGATTGCTAAACTCAAATAAGTGTCTCACAAAGAAATGCAGTAATTATACTTGCCAAGAAAGGAAGCAGATTCTCCCCACTCAGTTACCAGCCTGGTGGGCAAAGTTCACCTCACAGGTGAGTGAGTACATGCAGCTGAAGACGTCCACATCCTCTAGCAGGAATGCATGGGAGTCAGGCAGGGCAGAGCCAGACAGAACACTGCTGATTCACTAGATTCTGTCTGCTACATAGAATCTAATTCTGAAGAGCAATAAGAAGAAGAATACAAGATTTTGCTTGTATGTGGCAACAAGCCGGATGTGCCAGGTTACCTTTCAGTTCAAATCTCACTTAAACCAATTGCAGATTCACAGTTCCCATTTTGGAATATTCTGGCAAAATATTCTGGCAATCATGTCATTGAATTTGAACCCCGAGATTGCCTTAATTTTACATTTTTCTGAAAGACTGAATTTCTGTTTCCTGTGTTCCCAGGGAATTCATTCCCTGTTCTTTCAGAAAGAAAAGATCTTGCATCTATAGATGTAATTCTGACATTTTTACACTTGTGTAAATCAGCAGTAACTCCAATGAATTTTTATGTCATTTAGAAAACAGATGCATTTTTCGTTTAATGCAAGCAGATAAATTCAATTAAATTTGTTTCTTATTCAGAGTCAGCTCTGAGTGCCTTGACAAAATACCTCTAAATTATTTTCTTTACTGTTACTGAATAATTCCCCTGATACTAGAATGATCATCTTCAGCATCAGAGATATTTCTTTCAACCAAAAATATCCATGCCTCAATCTCCAGTTAGAGTAAGTGTCTGCTGACACATGTCACCAGTGCTTCAGAATCAAAACTAGAAGAGAGCAGGTGCTATAGTGCAGAAATATGCCTGGCAGTTGGAAAGCAGAAATTGCCAAAAACATGACTGTCTAAATATGTGTTATAAAAAGAGATGAACTGGACATGAACTTTGAGAGTTGTTTATGAAAACAAGCAGAGCTTTAGGATACTAGATGCCCTTCCCCTTAATAACCCCAGAATTTGATAGGTGAGTAGGAGACTTCTAAAGGCATCAGTATCAGGGACGTAATTCCCATTGGCTTACATTTCTGTCTCTGATTTAATGCCAGGGGAAGTGATATCCAAACCCAACTTTTGCCATTACACATGCGGTCGCCTATGGGGAAAATTGCAGTGGCTCTATTTAAAGTCAACATCTAAAGTATCTGCCACCGATTTCCAATTTAACCTCGAAGAAGTGAGAGAAGTGACATAACACAACACACGATTTGTTGGCTCTATTTCTCCCCTAAGTTTTTTTTTTTTAATTTATTTTTTTATTTCTCCCATAAGTCCACTATTGCAGAAGTGGACAACAGTAAGAGGAGAAGGAATTTGTATTTGCTTCTGCCCATTGCCTGATTTATATACCCACTCCTGAGATGTGGTTTGACAGGATTATCAAGGTGTACATCATTCAGGAGTCTGATGTGGTTGGATTGACTGCGGTGGTAGCAGTGCTGTTCTTCCCTCTTGTTACCAAATTGATGGGGACATAGCAAATGGGCGTGCCATAATCAAGTTAGTACAGTAGAACTGAGGATGCTCTAAAATGATCTTGAGCACAGACTATTAACTAGAATGTGCACTATATATATATATATAAAATCAGATTATAGCCCATGCTAACTCATGCTCCTTTGTCTTCAGTCTTGCATGATGAAGATAAATTTAGGGGAGGGCTTGTTTAAAATGCCCTTGCACCTTTTTTGTTGAGGTGCTGACTTTTAACACAAGTAGAGCTGATACCAGGTATGGACAAAGTACACTTTCCCTGTGGAAGCAGTTGTTGGATGTAATAAACCTACAATAGCCTTCCTGCTTATCTGGCCTGTGCCAGAGGCCAGAAGGCTATATTTGCTGCTTTGTCTGCTGCTGTTCGGGGAGGGACAGTCTCTGTTGGATAACATTTTTTCTTCAAAAGCAGAAGTCACTACTGCTACACTTAAGGGTGTCCAGAGCAATGGCCCCAGGTTTTTAGAGCTTGCCTCATGTTTTCCTTGTCCCAGCTTTTCTCTGCCTTTCCCATATTAGGATGAGTTTAACATGGGCCTTTGACCTGTGAGTGGGGTCCAGCTCTTGTCTCCTCATGAGCCCCTCGGTCTCACACATTTCTAATTCCTCACACTGACAGAAATGCAGGATTTTGTTTGAGTGAAAGCTCAAGCCTGGGATTTAGTCCATTGTTTTCTTTAATTTCACTGTGCTTTCCTGCAAAGAGCTTGCATAACAAGACGGGGGGCATTGAGTTAGCGGTATTAAATACACAAGAACAATAGCCTATGCTGATGGATAAGAGTGAAAAAGAAAATGTGTCTTCAGAGTCTGTCTTCATTTGTAGTGGTGCAGCTGTGCTGGCTTCTGGGAGGAGGCTGCACTGTGGCACCCAGCCTCCAGCTGTGGGCTCAGTTCTGCTCCCAGGCACTCCGGCTTTACTCCCAGCCATTTTAGCTGTGTGTTTGGACATAACCACCCAAAAGAAAGTCACACTGTTGCTTTAT
This sequence comes from Syrrhaptes paradoxus, assembly GCA_013400615.1. NCBI lineage: Eukaryota > Metazoa > Chordata > Aves > Pterocliformes > Pteroclidae > Syrrhaptes > Syrrhaptes paradoxus. The sequence goes on from VZTO01012810.1 coordinate 13,310, forward strand.
GAACAGGAAATGTTTAAATCCTTGGAGTTTAGAGGCTGGAAATTTTCTTTGGGAACATTCAGTTGTATATTTCAACATCTTCGTTCAATTTTTAGATCATCTCTGAAATTTTCACAAATAGCCCAAGTCCCATTATTTATGTTACATGGGAACAGAACAACCACCACAGTAATGTATTCACTGAAACTTACAGCTAGACCATATAAGGAGAAAAAATGTGTTTTCCTTCAAACCTGCTTTGGTATTTACTATAAAATGCTCCCAGAGCTAAAATCTTTATGCTGTGCATAGATTTTATTACAGGTAAAACCTTACCATTCTGAAGAGGAGAGTGCTGACTAAGTGAAGGATGTGTGAATCCTTCTATCGTGTCCTTCGTCTCACTGATCCTCTTGTCATCAGCTGCTCTGCCAACAAAAATACGTGTCTCTCCTGCTTAGTGCATTTGAAGACATACATCTGATAGCAGAATTTGTCCAGAGTTTCATGCTGCATGAGTCAAGTACTTTGTGGCCTTTTTCCAGGTACACGTGGGGACAAATGTTCCCCGAAATGTGAATTTTCTGACTATGAGTTGTCGCAGTCACTGCCCACAGACACATCCAAGCACAAGTACACAGCAGGGCAGTGGTATGTGTGCGAAACTTCTGCCTGAGAGTCTCTCTCAGGGGGCCAAAAGAAAGCCATTTAACTCATAGTACAACAGGAGAGTTACTGTGGTGGGCAGACACAGGAGGAGTGAGCTGAGCTCCTTGTGCCTGCAGCTCAGCAGGGGGAGCAGCTAAATTTTGCTGCATTGGCTTGAGGGTGTCCCATGGACTTTCACTTGCTGGATCATTTTTGTCACATACACTCTCTTCCCTGGCCCCATGCTGACACTTGCTACAGGCACTCCCAGGGCTTTCAGTCCAGGCTGAGGTGGTTTTGGACCTTTCTTGCTAGCCTTATGCCAGGGATGAGTATCTCTGTGCAGGGGAGATTCTCCATCCAATTTCCAGTGCTTTGCTTTGCTGAGACACAAAGTATCTTAACAGACGGGAGAATCTGATCCAGTAACCTTATAAAGTAGCAGGAATATTTGTGTATATCCCAAAGACACCATTATCACCATTCCCAGAATGCAAGACTGTAGGATTACACAGTGCCAAATAATTCTGCACTTCATAAGTGATAGCTTATTTAGAATACAAAGGTTTTAGGGAGGTGTGGTTTGCTTTTAGATCTTTAAGATAGCTGTTAACCAGCAAAACTGCTGCTTTAAACAAGCTCCCGTTACAAAGCAGTTTATGAAGATAAAGTTGCAAAGCTCAAAATTATCATACTAAAAAATAAAACCCTGAAAACCGGGTCTGGAAGGCAGCAAAGGTTCTTCCTTTACAACATGCACGTTAATAAAAGAAACCTAAAATTGCCTATTGTCATAGCTTTAATATTAACGCTGTCTGCTTTGGCAAACTCTAAAGACTGGGCTGCACTATAAAACCTAAAAATGTCCTGGACTTGGAGTTGTTTACACAAAATATGAGGAGATATAAAGTTACAGAGCTGGGGGTTGGAAGAGATGGCTTTAAAACCATCCTCCAAGCACTGACGTCACGTGGAAGCCAGCTGCTGGGATGATGCTGAACGGAACTGTTTTTCAGTTTGCAAAAGTTGTGGAGTTATTCAAAGAGAGTTGCAAATGCTGCCCCAGCTGAAAGGTTGTGTCTTGCTTAGCATTCTTATTTCTTTTAAAGATCAAGATTCCCAGAACTGGATCCCAGCTAGCTGTGCATTTCATTGCTTTCACTGCTGTTTAGAAATGGACTGAAAAACTTCTAAAGGATTTCTTATTCCATGAAAGGTATGGTTATAGTTTACTTTAAATCAGTGTTTTCGAACAGTTCAGACTGAAAAAGAAAGCAAATTACTAATGTGGCAAACAGTTATTTAAACATCTCTCTAATGTTATTTATATGTAATGTGTTCATGTATGTTATTTATGGCCTTTATTCTTAGAGAAATACTCTTCATTAGTTTATTCAGTTTCTTCAGAGCAGATATATCAGCAGAACAGGGGTGACAGCATTGTGAGCACTCAAGTCTGTTCTTTCTTTCTCTCTCTCTTTGCCTCTCTTTCTTTTTTCTCTCTCTTTCTTTCTTTCTCTCCCTCACCATTTATTTCTTTTTTCTTTGCCTTCTCTCTTTCACTCTTTCACTCAAATACAGTTTATTTTTATGTATAAAGTGCACAGTATTGTGACACATGGCACACTTTTATAATTGAACAAATACATATATTTACAATTTCCTTAGTCCTCTAAAACACAGCACTTTGATGTAAATATAATTTAATACCTTTTTTTTTCTGTAAAATCAAGGGAAGATTTGTGTATCTGAATGGTTGTGCACAGCCAATCTAATTAATCTCTGTTGACAAATAACCTCTCAGCTGATGTCACTGCAGCTTATCTTCAGAAGTTGATAGAGGTTGGTTGCAAACTATTTTGCATTTTTAATATGTGCATAGAAAGGGCATGGGTAAGACATGGAGGAATAATAACATTGACATCAAATAGTTGCTTAAAACACTATTTGCTTGAGAGGAGGGAGAGCTAAAGGAAAAGTTAAGGGAAAATGAAGCTGATGTAGACAGAATTGATTATTTGCTTGAATTTGATTGCTGTAATGAGCTTCTGACCTTGTCTAGGACATGCAGAAAGTGCCAATACTGCAAGAGTACAGATACTGTTCTGATCCACACAGCAAATTATAATGTGGCATTTTGCATCCTTTTGAGTTGCTTAAGCCATGTGAAGTACCCATGGGGACATCTCGGTGCACTATACAGACAGAGGGTATACTACCGGGACTATAAATTGGATTTTATTGCTAGTAGGGAAGAAACAAGCAACCCCCACCCTCCCCCAAAACAAAACAAAACCAACACCAAACACCAAGAAAAAAAAGGGGAAAAGTCATAGAAATAGGAGTTAAAAGTTTCTGAGGAATTGATCCACTGTCCAATAGCAGCAGAACTGTATACTCATCCAGCTGCTAATGTCAATAAACATGAGTTTTCTTCTCAGAATTTATGTCAAGAGGAAATTGGAGAAGCGTAAGAAGCAATACCAGGTTTTTGTGGATCTTAGAGCTACAAGAGACTATCTGTAACTTCTGTAACTAACCTCTTCCAAGACTTGATTTCATTTTGATGGTATCCAATCTCTTTTTGTAATAAGTCTCGTATGAAAAGACTTGGAAATTTTTAAGATGAATGCAAACATGGCAATAGTAGTTCTCAGCATTAAGAAACCAGAGGGGCCTTTTCAATGCTATATGCATGGTTGAATATATATATATATATTATTATATGTGAAAAAAATATGCTATATAATATTGACTTCCTTTCTATTAATATGCTGCTGATTGAACCACAGTCATTATTACTAACAGTGCACAAAACAAACAAAAACACCATTTGTGCAAGTTGTGGACAGATTATGACTGTCTTCTTCATGACTTTACACCATTTATATGTTTTTCTATTTCTTTCTGACATGTACGTGAAGGATTCTAAGGGAGCAGAGAGTTGACTTTTATTTATTTCTCAGAGATATTTTGATAGGTTGTGAAGACATAAATATAGCAAAAAAGAAAAGAAAATTAGCTAAAAATTGCAACCTCTGAATTAGCAAAATGAGAAAGTATTGAAATGGTTTTAAAGTATGTTTAGATTGCAACAGGTCTTAAGTGCAATGGAATTCTTTTGTAAGTTGTTTTTGCTCAACACTTACTGAAGTCTGGCACAAAGCTGAAACACTGGCCTGGAGAGGTGCAGTCTCTGTAGCCTGGCTCCCTTCCCTAAGAAGCCAGGAGCAAACCAGTGCTTGACTTCTTTGGTTATGAGAATGCTGTGCTGTATTTCAGCAGCTCTTAGTTTCAAGAAATTTTATGTTTTTATAAAGCTGCCCTGTGTGGAAGAAGAAGGGTCAGAAATATTTTTGTAGATAGTTGAGGGACAGATTGCCATTTCGTAGCTCCAAAACAGGTTTGAGTCAGAATTTGAAAGAGTAAGCTCCAATAGCACCTTGCATGGTGACATGGTTACACTGTTGTGAAATGGGCTGACAGCTATGTTTGAAGAACAGACAGTTTTTTCTGTAAGTCCTCCATACAAAATTGCTTGGAGTAAATAGTTTTGCAATGTCTGAGTTAGGACTGGACCCATGATGGCTGTCAGTTTAGAGATCCTGTAGCAGGACGTCCTGTGACCCAAAGACCTGAGTAACCCATTGGGCTTCAGCTGAGCTCTTCTGCTTACTTGTTCATGAAAGAAGCTGACTCCAAGTTTGGCATCATCTTCCCAGTCAGCTGAAATAACGCAGACACTGATAAGCAATGATTACACAGTAGTCACAGCTGAATCAACAAGACTTGTCCAATAAAATACAGGATGGGGAAGAAATTTGTGTGAAGCTCAAGAATGAATTTTCACTATATCAAAGAAAATGTGGGCAATAAAATGGGGAATTCCTGTGAGTTGACAATCACTGACCATCAGTCAGGGAAATGAACAAATTCCAGGAAAGTAAAATGGGTTTACCCCTAGTTAGCTCTCTGATAATTCATTTGCCTGCCCATATGCTTGGTTTCTGGCAGGAGATCAAAGCAATGCAGAGGTATTTTGTGGCTAGAACTAGATTCCATATCCACCTAAGTAACACAACAGCTGGCTTTGAGAGCCAAAGTTAACAAACTCAAGTATCAATGTGTGTGTACCAGCCATAATACCACAGGAGCCATTGTAACTGAATGAATGAGTGTTATTTTGGCCTTACGGGCACAGTAAACATCTGATGGTAGAGGTGTTTCTATTGTAAAGCTTAAGAAAGTAAGATGAGCACCAGGCCCATAAAATCTTTAACTGTTTCTCTACAAAGTCAGATGAGCAGATCCAAAATATTTCCTTTAAAATATACATATTTAGTAGTTCAACTAATAATTTTTCATTCAGAGATAACAAGATACTTCCAAAGGGGAAGGAGAAACTGAAGCACAAAATAGTTACATATTCTGAGCAAGGTTTTGAACTAGATTTGAGTTAGTGCTATTGGAGAATAGTTTCTAGTTTTCCCTATGCTGGTCTTGGAACTAACATTTATAGAATTAGATCTGTTAAATCCAAAATACATGAACTCTTTATAGTGATCTATAGTCCTTTATATAGTATAATGATGCTTTCTGCTGTATATGTGTTTGTTACCTGTTATTAGCCTTCATCTCCTGTTTTCCTTCATGTATTGTAAAACATTCGTATAGCCACGAGAATTTTCTGCACATATCAAGTTTACAGTTTTCAGTTGCCAAAAGAATTTCACAGTCTGTGTTGTGCTACATGTGTGTGTGAAAGGAGTGCATGAGCAAACATGATACCTTTACACTTGCAGTTGTCTTTTGAACAAACATAAAAATAGCTTTCACCCTCAAGGGCAGGTGTTGCAGGATCCCAAGGTCCTGAAGTGACATTCAGTATCATGCAGACTCGAATGTCATTGAAAACAGGTTTATAGTGAAGAGTAATGGCAAAGATGCAAAGAGGCCACAGTACAGAGCCCACTGTGACAGACGTTCCTGATGTCTGTGATGCTGGATGTGTGTCCCTCCCCCGCCTTCCAGACTGGGCCTCTCTGCCCTTGGGTTTGTGTCCATCCATATTCCAGTTACACTCCAAATATATATAGTTCAGTTGTGTGACACTATTTCCTGCGAGCACAGTTCAGTTAATTATTCTTGGGTTTTGCTTGGTTATTTTTTTCCCTGAAAGCTAGAATCAAACACAAGTAAGACTTATTCTGATAAACTTCCAGGAAACGTTCAGGGAAGAAAGAAAAAAAGCAGAGCTATCTTCTTGCTGTTACACAGACTGTAACCATGGACCTGCGTAAACAACTGGAGAAAACTGAGAGGAACTGGAATAAAGAAAAGATGGAATTGCTGGAGAGATTTGACAACGAAAGGAAAGAATGGGAATGTCAGTGGAAGGTCATGCAGAAGAAAATAGAAGAGGTACTTTTAAACAAAACTCTGAACACTAACATTTTAACTTGCGTCTTATCAGTGATTAGCGGTCGCTTCATTTGTTTTTTTTCTGAATTATATCCTGGTTCTTACCTGTCACTAGAAGTTTCTAATAGCTGATAGTAGGATGCAAAGCCTGGGGTTAAGCAGTATTTGCAATTGCTCTTTTCATACTCATGAATACAAAGCATGACATTAAATGTCATTTTGTGTGAAGTTTGCCATGATATTGTTTGCTGGAGATACTGCTGCCAGTCCTGCCGGGACTGCCACACTGCTCATTTTATACATGCTTTTTTCAAGTACAGATATGCTGAACAATTTCTTATATGGTGTTTAGGAAAATGTATATTTAGTAACAAAAAATCTAGGTATCATAATTCTCTGGCAAAAAGGAATTACATGGCACAGGTGTGCTGGGGTAAATGGTAATATTAAAAAGAATGTCATACATTAAATACTGCATGATGCAGAATCATTCTGGCTAGAACCTGCTCCATTTATGGACAACTTTTAGGAGACAAAATGGCTACAGTAAATAGCATGTAAGTCCTGACACAGCTTATGTTTACACATAGTAACAAACACTCTCTGCCATTTCTAATGCATCTCTTTCCAGAAACAGTTTAAGTAATTATTTGTTATTCTTTTATCCCCAAATTGTCACTGCAGCAGAACCCTCTGGCACTCTGTAATACATAAATTGAATCTTCCTTGGCAACATATAGAAGCAAGTTTTTCACCACTGAGGTTTCCGCATTTTTCATTCTGCTATACACATGGAGTAGTTTTGCTTGCTCTCTGCCAACACCGTCCTGTGGCTGAGCAACACAGCAGTGTGTGGCAGAGATTGTTCATATGAACGTATGAGAAGGCAAATGACCAGAGCTAAATGAATTGCAGCCATACGCTGCCCCTTAAACCAGCTTGCAGCATAAGCCTTTCAAGCTCTCTCGTATTTTACCTGCAGCTGTGGCAGACTCTGGTATCTTAGAATGACAGCCATATTTTGTCTTCTGTGCTAGGACATTTCTGTGCTGTCTTACCTAATTTCATTACCAAAGTAAGAGAGCTTCAAAAGTTAGTAATGTGATCTGTTTGTGTAGTTGAATTTCAGTTTGTTAGGTACATGAGCTGTTTTGGAATGCAGTAATATGTTGTGAAAAGGTATTCTGGCTATTAGTAGTCCTGACAATAGCTCCAAAGACTGTGTTTTTTCCATGTTTTTTATTAACATATGGATTAGGAAAGTGTGACAGAGACAAAAAAAAAAAACCAGGTAAAGAATGGAATGGAGCTGAGGGGAAGAAGATGAAGAAAATTACTGGATACTGCAGGACCAGACAAAACTGCAGATGATACCCCACGGTTATTGGTATCCTAAGGTCCCTTCTTAAGCTGTCCTTCATTTCAGTTGTCTGACATTTCTTCACCAACGGAGCTGGAGAAAAGAGGAGATAATGCCATCCTCGGTAGAGAGATTTCCTCAATAAAACTTGCACTACCTTATCAGCTTGTATTTTTATTTGGCAGTTTTCTCTAGCCCACCAAAACCTAACTTAATTCTTGAAATAATCCAGGAAGACCTATGTGGTTTCAGAGATTGTATTGTTGAGTTATGAGGTGGTATCCTTCCTTCTCACTGCTATGCTGAGTGAGTATGAGGCCCTCATTTCTTGGAAATTACAAAGTTCAACCTTCAGGTTCCATGAGCAGCTGGGCTTTGGGAGTGAAATCTGAAAGCCCAGGATGAGGCCAAGTGTCAAGTCTCTGAATGTGAGAGTACTTCTAATCCACAGCACTACCCGTGACATGGCCACATGTTCTTCATGTTTTTATTCTTTTTCACTGCCCTTCCAAAAGCTGTTGTGTTGGCCATGTACACTGCGAGAGAGCAGGCAGACAGCTGCTCAGAGGTGCCTGCTCTGCACTTTCTTCATAAAAGCAAGTTAAGAATGAATGTTTATAAAGAGCCATGAGATTCTTGGCACTGGAAATGATACTGTAAGCAGAAGAGGTTTTTATGATGTTGCTATTTTTTCTAATTTATAATTTATCACAGTTCCCTAGATTGAATGTGCTGGGTGACAGGAATTAACACCTTTTCCTATACTAATGAAGCCACTGGATCTCAGCAGATAGTGTGAAAGAAGATAAGAGGGTGACAGCCATTGCCAAATAATACCATTCTGAAGTACTGATTTATCACTCCGGTCCCAGGGAAGAATTCCACTTGCCTGAGAACCAGAAGAGTCTATTCTAGTGCAGATGGCACAGTATGTGATAAGAATTCACTTTGCCTCCTTAAATTAATATGCTTTAACAGACTGTAACATAGCCAGAGACCTCTTCCTCCCTCACATGCCCATCAGAGCTGGGTCCACCACATAGTGTGCTGGTATTACTTGTAAGACAACCATACAGCTTCTGGCTCAGGGCAAGACCATTAACCTCGTGAGATCTCTTCCAATCCCATCCTATGGGTGGAGTCCATACATTAAAACCATGGTAAAGTTTGTGAATGGTAACAGCCCTTTCCTCATCCTATGACAATAGCGATCTGTGGACTATCACACTGTGTGACTCAACACTTTTCTACTAACACATGTATGAAATCTTTCTACTTGGTGCTACTGAGTAAAGCAACATTCAAACCAGAAGATGAATATGTTCTTTTGTCATAAAGTTCATCACAGTACTATGATTTAACAGAAGGTTCTGTTGTTTTTTCAGCTTTACCAGGAGGTAAAACTTAGAAGGGAGAGCAATATGAATGTCCATGATAGTAAGGCCATTCAGAGCAAGATGCTGCAGCTGTCCATGCATTCCCCTACTTCAGAAGAGAGTGACACAGTGGTGAACTATCAGCACAATGTGGGAAATGACAGGATGGAAAAAGGGAGTTTGCTCAGTAAAACAGGACATGAATGTAAAGAAACAAGAGCCAAGAGCAGAAATAATACTCTCTTAAGGGACAGTCTGGCCTTTGAGAACCGTGAGGAACCTGAAGACAGCCTCTGCACCAAAACTTCCAAGAAAAATGCCAAGAATTATATTGGTGATCTCAATGTAGTAAGTAAAGCATGAGCATGTTTTGGTTACAAGGGTGAGGAAAATGCTGAGGAATTTGGTCTGACAGGTTAACCTAGAGAACTGATCTCCCTGGTTTTGGCTTTCTAGAAAGGCACTCTTTCTAATTCCTCCTCAGTTTGCTATTGATTAATGTCTTCTAATTTTGAAAATGTTAACAGCATGCTCTTTACCTCGGTTCATAACCTAGGGGCATTTTTGTATCTTTCCTTGTGCTACTTTCTCTGTTGTGAGTTTTAAATGCAAATCACCACAAGTTTCAAAATAATTCTGGAGATACCATTTAAAAGGCATATGTTAAAGGACTGGTTTTGTATTTATAAAGGCTCTTAAAGAACTTGCCAGAGTCAGTGAAGAATTATGCAGCTATCAAGAGGAAATTCGAAAGAAGTCCAACCACAGAAGGTAAAAACATATTTGGACTCTTTATATTAGAGGACGAAAATTAATAGTGAGACTGTGCTCCTGTTCACTTTGAAGGAAGGTTGGAAGGTTTGCTGTTGAATTTATTAGGATTTGGGCAGTACCTATCCTCCTAGCTTTTCAGTGTTCAGCATAAAACGTTCAAATTAAATATACTGAAATATGATACAAGGGCATGTTTTACTAGCAAAATGGAGTTTATCTGTAGAACCTACAAAACCTGCCAATCTTCCTCTCGAGTTGTGCAGCAATTCTCAGAAGGCAAGACTGAGCCCGTGATGTGACAGGGTGCACACCATGAAAGAGATTAAGAAAGGCTATGTCTCAGCTATGCTGAGACCTCTTTGAAGTCTGCATCATGGCAAGCTCTTCCTTCTCAGGTGCTCCCAAAGAGCAGAAGGACTTCTTGCACTCCCACATGCTATTATTTGGCTGCCTGTCACTAATTTATTATTGTAGCTGGGTTTTAAATTTTAAAGCAAATAGATTTGTGCGTAGAAACTATGCCTAGTTTCTAAATCTTGGCTGAGAAAGGTGATTTTTGAACAGACCTCAAAAAGACATATTTGTACTGTCATGTGTAGTGTTAGGAAACCTACACAAGGGATGCACCATGCTTTCTTCATTCAGTTCAGGTAGACTCTTACTGGAGTCATTAGAACTCACAAGATCCTGCTGTCCTTACTGTAGGATAGGTAAGAAAACAAGCAATCATCTACAAACACTGAGAAAAAGTATTTTGGTGTCAAGGGAAAGGAATACAAGATTCCTTTTGTTGAGCTTTCTTCAAATTTCATGTATGGTTCAAATACGCTGGATGTATTCAGCTGCAGCAAAACTGCTCCCAAATCTTTTCAAGCAGACAGTGTTAAAACACCTGCTCATGGGTAGAATGAATCCATGCTAAGGTGGATCCCTGGGAAATACCCTTATTGCTCATCACTAAAACACATCTCTTTTTATTTCCAGAATGAAGTCACTTCCTTTCCTGGGAGAGTCTGAGGAAACCCAAAACATCATTATTCTGCCTGAGATGAACCATGTGCCCAACAATGAATCACAGATTTCAGCTACTTTTGAAACAGAGGAAGATAATAATAGGAAGAATCTGATGAGCTCCACCAAGGCTTTGAAGGACATATCTTATGGTGGTCATACTGGTGACAGAGGAACAGACTTCAGACCTTGGCAAAAGAAAGAAGCTCCACCAGTTCCTCCACGGAGCACTTCTCGGCACCTAACAAACTCACTTTCTGCAGTTGTACAGCTTTCTGATGCACTAATGAGAGATTCAGGCATCAAAAGCAATTGCAAGGCTCAGGACTGTAGGAATGGAAGGAAACTGATGAATCCTTCACTTGTAAACCAGAATGAAACTGCAGCAGCCTGTGCAAATGAAGGGCAAGCTGTGAAGGGTCCTGCGTTGGTAACTCCTGCAACGCCTGTCACCAAAAATGAGTGCAATGTACCAAGTTTCTGCCACAACACATGGGCATATGATGTGGGCAAAATTGGAAAAGACAATAAAAGTGAACCTCCCCCACTGTCAGCCCAAAAGAGTTGTTCAGATGGAAATATGGCCCAAAGCAACAAGATGCACCAGAAACAAAATCCCAAGTCTCACAGCAGTCCTTATTACAGTAATAACTTTTATGCCTCTGCTAGCTTGCACAATGATGTTTTGGAAGACTCTAGATATACTTTGGGAAAGACTCAAAGAAATGAAACTTTGGCAGCAAAGATCGATGAGTTTAACCGGACAGTATTTCACACAGGTAAACGTAACAATGCTTTGCAAGAAAACCAGGTGCCTCGAACAGCATCAGAAGATCACAAACCCTGCAGCACACAGTGCGACTCTGCTATTAGCAGGACAGAAACTGTAAATACAACCGGTGTTTCAAATCCTAAATTCTCTGCAGCAAAGGAGCAAGAAACTAGCAACCCCAGCAAAGCTGTCAGAACAGCAGGGCAACAAAAGCAAATAAATGGACTTCCAAATACTAGTGGTTATAGACACATGCTTCACGAGCATGACTGGAGACCGAGTAATTTATCCGGTCGCCCACGTTCAGCTGACTCAAGGTCGAACTATGGTGTTGTTGAAAAGCTTTTGAAAAACTATGAAAAATTAACAGTGACTTCTTCATGTGATGTGAAATGCTGCAAAGATAAGTGGACATGGGCAAATTCTGAATTCACCAATGGCAGTTGTGAGACATTGAGTCAGTATTTAGAAATGCTCCAGATTGAGCAAGGAAAGCAAGAATTTCCAAGGAATTCAGCCAGGCATATTGGGCAGCAACTCAAGCAAGGAAAAGAGAGACAGAAGTTACCAGAGGTAAGGTTCATGAGAATGGCAACAAAATAATTCAGTTTCGTACCAAGCTTCAGATTCTAAAATTATGCAGGCTAATGTGAAATTGTAAATAATTATGTAAAAACAGACACTTTAGGCCAGGATCTGAATGAATCAGGAATAATTCCTCTGAAGATAATGGAGTTGTGGGAGGGCAGAAGCATTTAAGTAAGAATGACCAATGAAGATGTGTCACTTCTGATCTTTGCTGCTATTGTGTAAAGCTAGATTTTAACTGCAATGCAACTGTTCCAGGATTGAACTAGTGGGAATTGCAATCAGGTTTTAACTCCTTCCCTCCTTCCTTTAGTTGATGAGTTATTACATAAGCTTTCCCAAAAGGCTTAAGCACATTTGGCCGTGTCAAAATCTTAGAGGGCTTAGATAGCAATCTTCAGCATCCATGGTGCTGCTTGATTCAGGATTTCTTTGGAACTGCCTATGAAAAGGGGTATTGCAGCTCCATAAAGTTTCCAGTAATAAAGTGACCTCAGTTCCAGGCCTCTCCTATATATTCAAGAACAGGCTCAGAAACAGAAGAGTATGGCATGACTAATTAATTTGTATCTGGCTGAATGTTATTTGCAGAAGTTTAGAAATATTGCCTTTGCCAACATTGTTTCTTAATGAAAAGAGAAACAGATGGTTTTGAAAATACACTATAAGTTGCAGGTTCTGTAAAAGGCTACAAAGAGAGAAAAATAATTTTTCCTGAAGAGCTCTTTGGCCAACAAACACAAAAAGATATGCCCCTTAACATCTCAGAAAAGAGAAGGCAAATGTGTTTGGAGCTGAGGAACTTAAATGGATTCAGGCTGTCAGCTGGTATGCTTTAAACTGTCACAAACTGACAGACTTCAGTGGAGCTATGTGGATTTAAACAGCTGAGAATCTGACCATGCAGGTTTTCTTCTGCATGTCTTTCTGACAGCCTTGCAGTGATGCAACATCTTGCTTAGCAGACACAACTTTACTACAGAACAGAAAGAAAGAAACCATGAAACTTCTGATTTCCAATGAACTTTTGATAGGAAAACGAATTTTAATCAATGAATATGTAGGGAAGAAATAATTGCTAGATAATCACTGAGTTTATATTGATGTAAGCCCAGAATAACTTTACTAAGCCAACTAGATTTTTTTTAATCCATAGGCTCATACATTATGTTGTCATTTCTATCTGTACAAACTAAGAGTATTGCCTGATTAAGGAGCACCATTTTAGGTCCAGCAGCATTCACGTAACAAAGATGTAAAGAACTACACATGGCATGAGGCGTTTGGTTTATTTTCATTATCTCAAATTTACAACGCTGTAGCTACGATCAAAATCTGTTGGTTTTCCTGTGTATATAAGGGTCTGCATATAGACATGACACTGCATTAATACATAATTGTTTTTAATTGGTTTTTTAATTGGTTACCAAGTGTAAACAGCCTCATGTTGCACTTCTTAGCAAGATGTGACTGCTGAAATAGGATCTATCAAAATTGTGTAGATCTATCAAAAATTGTGCAGATCATACTCCAGTAAAGTAAGATGGTATTCCGAGTTCTACGTTTAGAACAGTACAGAGAGTTCATTCACAAAACTTCCAGCAATGAAATGAGAAGTGAATGTCAGTTTTAGCTCATATTAACATTTTATACCTTTCCTTGTGTCTGACACTTGTCTCCATATATTTTAAACTGCAACCAATGTGAGAATCCCTATACATAGAAATAGCTGCTCTTTTGCATTCAGTGCATTACTGTTCTCCTTTTAATAGCTTCAGACCACCTGTTCTGAGGTCACCCCAAATGTCTTCCTGCATTCCTGCTGCATCCCACAAAAGCCATAACTTGTTAAGCAAGGAATTGCCTTTGTGTTCTAGATATCTGTGCCAGCTAAATGTTCAAGTGGGAAGGGTTTCTCTCGGCCCGCTCGGCCAGCAAATCGACGCTTACCTTCCAGATGGGCATCCAGGTCACCGTCAGCACCTCCTGCTGTGAGAAAAACGGCATACAACTGCTCTGTGTCCTTTCGGTCAGAGACCTCAGTAGTCTGAACCCTGAGCTGGGTTGGATGGTGGTGTGAAAGCTCTACGCCTCATTGTAACTGTGTTTGGTATGTGTTAGAGCAACCAGTTCTACACTGTTGTATCTTGTCCAAGAGTGACCCCCACCACATGCTGGGCAAAGCGTTTTGAATCTTTGGTCGTCATCACCACAGTCTTCAGTGTTTTTATTGAGATGAACTAACTATACCCTGGTTTTCTCTGGGTTTTTTTTTTGGTAATAGCTCACAAGTAATTTATTTTGAATGGCATCTTCCTTAATTTGCCAATCAATTTTGAGTTGAAACAATGTATAGTGCTGTATATTCTGACTCTTCTGCAAACAGCAGAATGTAAAGCTGTATGCATGATCATGTGTTCGTAGGTGCATGTGTTGGACTAGGAAGCATACAGGTCTGTATTTAGAAGAGACAAACTGTGCTAGTGTTGACATTGAAATTGCAACTTATATGTCTACATATATATATACTTTGTGTTTATTTTAAAAAGTTTGAAATACAGTCCTGATGACATTTATATTTTGTATATCTTTTACATAGGTTCACAGGTGTAGTATCTAATGTACAAAAACTAAATAAGCATTTTTGTGACTGATTGCAACAATAATGCCTTGCACAATATGTATCTGAAGCAGACTCGCTCGACTGATTAATCAGTCATGCTTCATGGCATCCTCGTTCGGTTTCCTAACCCTTACGATGCTAGGACAAAATAACCAAACATATTTTTTCTGAATTAAAATATTATCTGATTTGTAATACATTAGCCTTTTTCAGCACCAGAGACATTCCTGAATTCCCTTTAAAAAGCTTAAATGTGCCATTATATATATAGCATACTGTAAACACTTCTGTAGTTGCAACTAGTGTAACCTACAATTTATGAAGGGAAAAAAAGGGTTGTATATGCTCAATTCTGTAAAACTTATTTTTCCTTCTAGCATTATACTTTGAGGTTTGGCAAAGTCAGATAACAATGGACTCATTTACTCAAGGAAGGGGAACAAGGACCGTTCTTGTTCCCAGTGCTGCAACCACACTCCTTTTTTATTCTTCTCCTAGACTAGAGTGCCTGAGCCACTTGCTAATTTACTGGTCCCAGACAGACTTGTGGCAGTCAGTTATAAAGTTTACTTGCACTCTGGCCACAAGCTGCATCTAGTATGGAAATATTGCATCAAGGTATGATCACAATAGTGCCCAAAATCCTAGACACATGGCTTTGGAAGTATGTTTTTGCCATCACTTGACTTGGTGTTATGGGCCATCTGAATGACATGCACAGCGCCCGGCTTGTTCCTTCCCACAGCATGAAAGAAATATGGACACTACCCAAACATTTGCTGAACTTTCAGAAAGATGGTGTCCTTCATGCTGGAATTTTTGCACCCTTCTCTGGGCTGTTGCTGGATGCATAATGCAATAATGATGATAAATAAATGTTACCTTTAAACAGCATGTCTAGGTTAAAAGGAGTAAAGAGGCACTTCTTCAACACCAGCCTGATCTTGTCTTGCAACTTTTCTTCTGCTGGAGAAAAATAGTGTGTTCAAAGGAATTTCCAAAATCATCCCAGGATCCATTAATGTGCACATCTTCCTATGTGAATGTAAAAAGAACTTCAGAGAGAGTGTAGGCTTTTGTCCTAGTGAATTGTATGTGTGGCAATATAGGGAAAATTAGTTGTGCTTAATTTGGTAGTTATCTATTGTCCTACTCCAGTCATGTTGAGAATTCATGCCTTTTTCCTTCCTTTTAGGGACTTTTTTCTTCTGCACCACTTTGGTTTTGCAGAGAGAGAAAACAGGAGGCCACGTGTTCTGAGCAATATAGCCTGTATGGTAGCATCAGTAGCTGCTCAGGCATGCCAGTATGGGAGCGAGCAGGCATTGGAGCTATAAATCCAACATAATCACACCATTGTGGCTGCCTGCATGGCAAAAGCATGCTCAGAAAAATTTTCCCAATCTAGACTTCTGGTCCTTTCTAGATATGAGTGGTGGGAAAGCACAATATATGAAGGCATCGAACAGATCAGCAATTAATAAAAATTTACTCAGGCATTATTGCAAAATTATTACTGGAAAAGATACAAGGACAGAAAATCTTGAAGAAAATATATACAGTTTAGACAGAGAAAAAAATCTGTGTCTGAGTGAAAAATCAAGAGTATTATAAATTCGCCTGTTTGCCCTAACTTATAGGGTTGCACTCCATTAACCTTCTTAGAACTAGAAAATTTAGAGATGATTTAGAGTGAATTTGGAACATAGCTTAAGATTCTAGCTAACTCTGGAAATTAGCAAACCAAAATGCCTTGCAAATTGACCTTTTAAATGCCTAAGTAGCGAGGCAGCTTTAAATGCCTAAGGCTGAGGAAAGGGTAATATGAGAGAATTGTAAAAAAAATGGTTCTTAATTTCAGTCAGTGTTGACTGCAATAAAACTTCTTTAAACTACCTTCATGGTAAAGTTAAGCCGTTTTGTTCTGAAAAATGGTGATGTACTTTTGTTTGAAGTATGTAACTATGAAAGCGTTTCCCTTGATTAGTCAGTTTCTTTAGTTCCTTACAATTTCTTTGATCACCTTTGACATATGTTACATTGTTGAATAATGGAGAAAGGATCAAATACCTACAACATTTCCTGATGTATGTAAGTTTAATGAACAGAACGTTTTTGAAATAAACTAATAGGTCAAGGACAAGTCCATTTTGTCAAGATTTTCTGTGTCCATCTAATTCCAGACATTGGTTCTGATGCCCAAAGTATCAAAAAAGGTAATTTTGGTCTGTAGGTGGCTGATCGGACATGCCAATTTTAGAAAATTGCCACTGACACTTTAAATATTCTCTTCAACTGCACCTGTAACAGGGCCAGTGCACTGCAGTGAACTTTTTAGCTCCCAGAACTGTGATTACTGAACCATATTAATGGCTTTATTGCACTTATTTGCTATAGGGTGAAAAGAGGTCCATTGGACTTTCAGGTTTCCCCGTGTTATCTCTGACAAGGAAATACAGTTACCTTGGAAGCTCTGAAGCAAGAGATTCTCTATATACACAGAAACACACCCCAACACACTCCCCCCCCCTTCTGCAAGAACCACAGATGATCTAAGTATACCTTGACCTTTCTATTAATCTTAGTGTCACCTATGGAAGCAGTGAGTTTTGTAAGCCTATTTTTAAAATAGATTTTTAATATTATTCCTCCATATGCTGTCTAAAGTCTTAATGCAGATATAGGTTCTTCTTACTTGTGCACTGAACAAGTCTAAGACTCTCTTTATTGCATGTTTATGGGCTTTAGTACTGAAATAAATGCAGTTTCAAACTTCCTGCACACACAGAGTCAGCTGCCCATTGAAATGAGGATGTCACTAGGGATCAGCTGTCTGGTACTTAGTTGACAGAAAGCATCATTCTCCCTCTCACTGGGAGATGGAGCCATAATCTTTCCCTGAAACCCTTTTAGGGAAGAGTGTGGCAGCGTAGAAACACATAGAGTCAGTTAGACTTTACCTACATATGCAACATAGCAGGCCACCTGAAGGCTGCAAAGCTGGACTGACTCAGAGCCCCTGCTAGAGGAAGGAATAGAAGAAAAAAAATTCCTTTAAAACCTCTGGATTTCATTCCTCAAACTCAGAGTACATTTCCACTAAATGTTTTATCTTTCCACTGTTAGTGATACACTTCTTATGTATCTTTAAAATGTTGCTTAAGGAATGAACTTTGCTTGTTCTCCAGGAACAACACAATTGTCTTTCACTATTACACATACTCGTAAGGGAGTAAGCTGTTGTATATAGCAAAGAATTGGCAATCACTGTAATATAATTTCCCAGAGCATTCAGAGCACCAGTTTATTTCTCCAGTTGTCTGTTTAAAAAAATGCTTCTATAAATAGGGATTTTGTATCCAAATGGCTTCAACAGCATTTTAGAAAAGATCTACAGCAACACAGCAGGCAGGCCTTAGACTTTTGTTATTTCTGGACCAAGTTTAAATTCCCTAGCATGCAAGAACTTATGCAATTCTCACAGTGTTGCTATGCAAGGAATTTATTTGGCTTTGAGATCTGTAATATATAACTCTATTATGTTGCTGATATTCTCTATTGGACTAATCTGTAATTGTGTCTTTGGTTGTGTACATTGTCTTTAAACTGGAAGTCAGAATGCATTTGCTGTAAACACACTAAATCAAAGCCCCTTCTTGCCTTTGGCCTTTGCACCCCTACTCCATTCCCAGTGGATGTATATTTTTATGTGGTTTATTGCCATTGGTCTATATGTATATGCCATACCATAGGACTTTCTATTTGTACCACAGTCAAAATATTTTTTGGACAGCCTATTCTAAAAAATGCTGATATTACTATTGCCATTCACAAATATATTAGATCTTGATCTATTGTTTTGCATCACTGAAAATGCAGTTTCTTCATCAACAGTTAGTGGCATACATTATACAAAACTTGCGCTCTTGTTTTTTGAAATTATGATTAATCTGCTTTTGAGATTGCTTCTACCCCTCTCCCTCACGCCTTTTCTGTTTTGAAAAGGACTTGCATCAGCAGACACATGTTTCAGATGTGTACAGTTGATCCAGTTGCTGTGTGGCTATGGGAGCTCATACCTAAGGGTGCCTTGCTAACTATGTTACTCTAAAAAGAATTGTATCAGAATTTCCATAGGGTAGAAGAGATCAGACTGTCTATATGATCAAAGTGAAAGTGAATAAAAATCAGAAAGAAAACAGAAGAATCAAAGTGGAGGGTACAACACTTCTAGTAAATATTGTGGCTAGTTCTTTGCTTCTAATGGAAGATCCCTCTGCTGCCCACTTCATACCACCTGAAACTTCCAGCAATGTACTGTCTTTTTTCAATCATCATCTTTGTATTTACGCTTTTCCTGCTCTGTGAGCCTGTGTTAGCAGGAAGCACTGATATTAATAATGTCAGATTAACACCAAGCCTTCTGCTTCCCATATTTGATGGTATTGAAGAATGCTCTAATTTCATTTGTTAATCCTTTCTGTGGCAGCAGTTGGTTTTATCAGCAGGTCTATGATGGTGCTCACAGCGTGAACATTATGCAATGCACAACATATTGTGTCTTCCACCCACGCCAGAGGCCCAGTGCTGCACAAGGGCATGCTCTGTCACACTGCTGAAATGGGGAGACTCCTGGAACATGAATGTGAACCAGCCTTGTGCTTCAGTACAGCAGGAGCGACCTGTTGTACTGTTGTACTGTTCAGTACCTCAAGTCTGCTGGTCATGCCAGGCAGCATGACTAGAGTAAAAGCAACTTCAGTCCTCAGTACAGGATGTTTGTTACCACAGTGGAACAAAAATACAATCTTATGGTCTTTTCTGGAGGGATGAGTGTGGGACAAAATTACAGTCTTACACCCTTCTGCAGAGGGATGCCCATCTCTAGAGGCATCTGCAGAACAAAGGAGAAGTAGAACCTGTCCTAGGATGGGGCATCTCCTGAATTTGGATCAGATCCCTTTCCTGGAGTGTTAAATCCTGTATTACTTTTGAGGGAAACGTGGGGGGGTGAAGTGAGTCCAATATGCCAATTAGTGTTTATTGTTATAGTTTTCCTAGTACCTATCCAGGGGCTGCTGTTTTTATGCCTTTTCTCTAGTAACCACGGTCTACAATGTTTCTCTTTAAGGATTCAGGGTTGATTTCTTACAGTGGTGTATGTGTGTGTATGGCCAAGATTCACTGAAAAATGACACTGTAGTGGAAAGTCCATACATCTTACACTTTTAAATCAGATTATCTACT
This sequence comes from Syrrhaptes paradoxus, assembly GCA_013400615.1. Classification (NCBI taxonomy): domain Eukaryota; kingdom Metazoa; phylum Chordata; class Aves; order Pterocliformes; family Pteroclidae; genus Syrrhaptes; species Syrrhaptes paradoxus. Next base: position 33,109 of record VZTO01012810.1, read on the forward strand.
GTGTGGACCCAACATATACAGCTCTATTGCATGAGATGATGTTTTCCCTTGCCACAGAGTAGATGTGTTTCCAATATGAACTGAGGGGAAGAGAGCAGGCACTGCACAGATACGTCTAAGGCATGTAATACAGTTAGGCAAGCTGTACCGGCTGATATCAATGGGTGAGCTAAAATCCCTCAATTAGTCTCCTCAGGAAAGCCAGAGGTTCTTTAATGTTCAGTCTCAGTGGATGCATAGACTTCTACTAACTTGTGAACAAGTCACAGAGATCTTAGTTTTAAGGAGTCTGATTTTGATTGCCCCTCCAACTGGAGGCATGCAACTGCCTGTGGCAGATGTGCCTGCATATTCTTCTGCCAGTGCCCCTCAGCTTTCCCTAAAGTAGTTTACTGCAGCTGGAAGAATTTCTGGCATCACCAAATCGTATTCACAGTAGAAAAGGATCTTAATTAAAGACAATTGCACCCAGGTGTGAACTTTTCAAATGTGACACTGCCAGCTGGCATGGTGACACAGAGAATCATACTGAGTTTTACTTCTGTATCATTTCTATATCACTAGATACCTGCAACAGGTCAGCCGTTCTGGTACCATGTATGATGTAGAGCTGCTTAAGATGTTATTGATGGAAGTGCACCACAGATATATGTGTACCTGTGGTCTGCTTGTTTCTTTGCAGAATCCTTCTAGTTTCCACAAAGATATTCTGATTGTTTTGGGAGCTTTGGGATTTTTTCTTTTTTTATCACTTGAAAGCAGTTGAACTAGCCAAGCTATTGCTGGTAAGAAGTTATACAGGGATTTCTTCTGAAAGNATGACACATCTTAGCAAATTTCCTTTCCCAAAGTCCCACAGTGTCCTATGCAGCTGGTTTTACTGTTGACACCATTTACTACATATATGAGTACCAGTCAGATATGTAGTACATACAGCTAAATGATGTCTAATACTGTATGTAAACAGACGCCTCACAAAGAATGGTACTGAAATGCTTTACATTAAAAAGAGGATGTGACTTAATGAGATACAGCAGTTTTTGAAAGCCCATTCTCATATAATTAATGCAATCTAATCATTTAATGAAAAACAATGTGCTTATGCATGTCACCTTTTCCTTCCAAATATTGTAAGCCTACTTTACAGCTCCGATCCTGATTTTGCCTCTTGTACTGCAGGGGAAAAAAAAAAAAAAAAGTGGAAATAATCAGAAAAATCCTCTAGCTTAGGCACTGCAAAATGACTGGTACTGGTCTCCCTGTACATGGATATGAGACTTTGACAGTTTAAGATTAAATAATATTGTCCATGCAGAGAAGCTGAACTTCCATTTCTCTTCTCTGTAGTTTTACTCCTTCCTCCCCCTTCCTTCCATTGGGAGGTGAAGATTCAACCACCCAAGGAGAAGAGAAGTAGGCCTGGTAAAAGCAGCTGCATGGAAGCTTCTCTTTACTTTCCAGCTTCTCTTCTGCAGGCCTCCAGACCTGCAAGACACATGATGTTTCCACAGACCAGCTCTGAGAAGCCAGAGAAAGATGCCTTTTGTGGTCTTTCTGCAACAAGCACTAAAGCAGCCGGTTTAGAGCTGAATAGTTTTATGGGCTTTTTTTTGCTTTTGTAGTGTGGAGAAGGCTTTTGCCTCTTTTGTGCGGGGGTCTGTCTCCTTCTCAACCACCTCTTCGATGGGTTGCTGCAATTTTAATTCATTTTACAGCAAAATTTCACAGCAGTTTGGACAGAAAGTGAAGAATTCCTCATTCTCTACTGGAAGTTAGCCAAAAACTGAACTAGATGTACAAAGGGCCAAAAAGAATTTAAAACTGTTTAAAAATCTCTAGCCAAAGTGATCTCAGTCAGCCCACCAAGGTTTTTAGAACTGAACTGTCTCTTAAAGCTTGGATCTGCAAAATAAACCAGCTTGTTTCTGTTGTAGTGAATGGAAAGTGGATGATGAAAGTAATTTGCAATATTCAGAAATTAAGATAACAGCAGTCTATTGATTTAAGTAGCAGTATGCTGCTTGTACGCATCCTATGAGTAGTTATGTGTTAGATATTCTGTTTTTCCTAGGATGTTATTCAGTGCCGGCCTGTATGTCTTTTGGTCTAGGCTGCTGTGTTTCATAGAAGGAATACATTTAAACATGTCTGGGGGAACCAAGCTGATGTAATGCTGGAGACCCCATCTCTGCAACATTTGAGAAAATCAAAGCTCACTAATTCAGAGTGCCTGCTTGCCTTTTATGTTTATACACACACAAATGTGTATATATCACATGTGTACATACACATGTATATACATCTTCTCCTAAACACAGTAAAAAACCCAACAGCCTCACTTCTGCTCTTTCTGAAATGCTTTTAGTACACTAGTCACAGCTGGCTAAACCTGTTTTTCATGACACTGACATTACCCACTGTTGACTAGTTGAGTATTACAGAAAAGGTCAGCTTAACAGATCAGGAATAAGGAAATGCCATTCTTGAATTTCTTATTTCTTTGTCAGAGACACAGAGAATTTGTTTTTTATTACACTCACAGCTTTTAGCTTTCAGTTGGATCAAAGGGAGAGGGCATTTGTCCATCTCCAGCATTTCAGACAGGTCTTTATCTGTAAAATTCTTGAATGCTATCACACAAGAAGAACCTCTGATCACTAGACTTTGTTTGGAGGCAGAATAAATGACTGTGATCCAGCTAAGTCATAAATTTGGAGGTTGGGAAGACCATTCTTCTCCCCACGTACAGCTTACAGAGTGAGGCCACGCTAGATATGAGGTGATAAACCTTAAAGCACTGCACAGGTACATGTTTATTTTCTAGCTGTGTTTTCTGCAACCCTGCAGAATGGAGCAAGCATTAGCATTCCTATTTTTGAAGTGAAGGAAAATGAAGCAGAAAAAGAAATAGTAGGAAACTCTTGACTTTTCAGGGGCAAGTGAGAGGAAGGAAGCGAAGCAGAAGATCAGAGCAAAAGCAGCTGTAGCAATGTAAGATGTACCATGCTCTTTTTTACTGCTGTTTCAAGAGGGAAAGAGTGAAACCTGCATCACCCTACAAGCCAAATGCTCAGATTGATGTTAGCTCAACTATTGATGGGGAAGGGAAAACCTAGCTGATTTTGTGTTGAAGTGGGTGAGGGACTTGCATGATGCATTTCAGGAGCTCTTCCTGGGAAGGTGGGTGGCTCTTGCAGAGGAAGAGGAGGCAGCTGCTACTGAGCCAGCACTGTTGAGCTGTCTGGCACTGCTCACTGCAGCATAAGCAGCCTTTCCCTGCTCCAGCCTAAATACATTACTGTGCCACAAACACACCCTTGTGATGAAAGAAGACTTTCTGTCCCCACTGACCTAGTAGAATTGGTCAAATCTGATGACACATTAGCTTGGGCTGAAACAGCCTATAAAGTATTCCTGCATGCACTGCAGTGGGTCTTGGAATACGTTGATTTGTTATAGCCAAAGGCAAAACAGCCAAGTCGGCAGCAGAAATCAGTCCCTAGTGATCTATACCAGGCTACTCAAGGGTAAGTGGCAGGTCTCTAGCTAAAGTGCTGAAAAGATGAGAAGGCAGACCTGTTCTCTGAGCTTTGCATCCTGCTGTTCCATGTGGAGCCTCAGTCTCTTGGATCTCTCTTCCTCCCTCCCCCAACATGAAATATCAACCTATTAAGCAGACCACAGATATATTAATGCTAGGTCTCATTCAAAGAGGTACTATTTGTTCTGCTTAGACTCAGTTCATAGTGAATAACTTACTGGCTGAGTAGAGCCTTTAGTTGTTTTCATAGGTTATCAAGGAAAGAATTATTTAGAGATTTGGTCACTATCTCAAGTAATTTAATAACTGTCAAGCTTATTCTAGCCAGTGAACTGCATAACATTTGGTAAGTAGATCTCTAAATTGGTATTCACAATCTGAAGAGGTTTGTTTTTTTTTTCAGAATGGATGTAAGTTCTACAGAGGTTCATCTTTGTATGTACATTTATGGTCTAACAACTGCATGCTTACTATTAGTTTTCTGTTCTTGTTCATCTGTAGGACCTTAATCCAAAGAACAGAAACAGCAGCAAGATGGATCATGGGACTGGGACTTTGGAGGTCTGTGCTCAGTTTTTTTGATCTACCAGGACATCTTAGCTCAAACCACTGGGTGTGATTCTCAAGTAGGGACCTAGTGCTTGTTTATTTCTATAGAAGCAAGTGAGGCACTTGCATAGTTCTGCAAGCCTCGGCTTTTGTTCCCCTTGTGCAAAATAAGGGTTATAATAATACTTTCTTTGGCTGACTGGTCTGTTTAGATTATGTTAGTCACTCTGCAGACATAGCAGAGAGACAACAGGAATTCCCTTTCAATGCAGAAAGAATAGTAACTAATACAAAATCCACTGAAATCATTAGAAGTCTTTCCTATATTGAATGAGCCCTGTGTGTTTAAGATTGATTTTAAGCTAACATTTCTTATAACTGAATTTGTTAGAACACTTAAGGGAAGGAGCCATGAAAGAAGGACCTGAACAGATGCAAAGAGAATTCTTTTCTTCAATTAACATGTATCTCCCAATTACACTTTGGCAAAATTTGCTGTTAGTCCTAGTTCTGGGAATATGTGGGTATCCCAAAGGCCAGCTGACAGTCTTACAGACTGTCACCAAAATAACTTCTTATTATCAAGGTAGTGGATAAAGTTACTAAAATATTGCTTAATTTTCCATATAAGGTATATTGGACTCAAAACCAGCTGATCTGTGACTGTCAGTGTGATTTAAGAGATTCCATGCATCAGGTTCCAAATGTGCAATACTTTATTCTCCTGGCCCTGATTAATGTCTTGGATCCATACAACTCACACATTTAATGGCCCTCTTTTCAGTTAAAAACACATCTTTAATCAAGTGCTGGGCAGCCATATTTAGCACAATCAGATGTTCTAATGAAAGAAAGAAGTTGTAGGTATTGCCAGCAGAGCTCACACAAAACACACTGAAAAGGCAGGCAAACTGATGGCTGTAAAAGTTTCTGTCTGTTCTCTTCTCTTTAACCACCCCTCCCCTCTCCCGCTGACATTTTCTAACTCAGTAGAAGGTGCCAAACTGCAGATGGTTGTGGAGACTGTGTGAACCAGAAGAAAACAAGGAAGCTAGTATTTGTAGGAGAGATTGGAACAGCAACAAATAAGACTGACCTGATTATTCAAGCATGGTCAGACATAATGCCAGAGAGCATCTTCTGATATTTGCTGTGCTATTTATATACCAGTATATGCTGCAGAACGCAGTCAAAAGTGCTGCATCTCCTTTCTCTCAGGTGTCAAGCTTTTTGGTGCTCTGAACCTGCTGACCTCTGAATTTTGCTATACCAAATGCCTCAAGCACAGTTTGCAGGGGGCAGCAAAATCAGATGTTTGCTCACACAGTCATAAGTATAGATAGTTTGTTACCAAGATTTTTAATTCCTATGCAATCAATATTCCATTTTGATGAAAATGTGATATTGCATGCTGGGACTTGTAGTCTCAGCACTGTATTAGTGTATGGAAGATAAGTAAAGGATCAACACATTGTTGACAACAGTTGGCTCCTAGATTCACTCTGAGGTCACTTTTGCTACCCTTTCTGATGCTTTGTTATCAAAGGTCCATGCTGGAGAAAAAGTACGGATATAGGTTCAGTCGCTGAAGTTTGAAAAACACTGGAAGAGGAGAGGAATGCTGAGTTCCAGGCAAGACCCATCAAGCACTGCTTCTGCCCTCCTGACTCTGTGGCATTAGAATAACCTTCCCAGCTGGCCCTTGGAAGCAGTCAGTGGTATAATGTACTTTGGGGGAAGGTGACACAACTGAACAAACAACAAAAAAAACCCAGAAGTAGGAACATGAGTTAATTTGTTCTGATGATAATTCTTCTATTCTTGGCCACAAGAATATGTATCTGTGCACATGGATGGATTGGCCCTTTCACAGTTTTTGGATGGAGTGTAATGCCATTGTTCCTGCTTTGTAGCTGGAGATCAGAGACCGATGTGTTAAAGGCACTGAACTGTGTAATTCCAGACTTCTCATGGGAGTCAGGCCTCCAAACCAACCAAGTTTCAGCATCTGGCCAGCTATTGTCTTTCCTCCCTCCCTTGCCAAACTGAGATTACTGGGTAGAGAAGGAAATTGAACCCACACCTCTCACATCCACCATCATAGCTACATCCTCATCAACTAAGATTGGCATTTGGGCCCTGCTTACTTGTATTGTTACAACTCTGGAGACTGCTTTAAGCTGTAAGCATACATAACTTGCATTTCTGCCTTAAAAGGTGCCAGCTTTAATGGCAACGTAGGTTATCTGTTCAAATGGTTAAAATGTGCATATTTTAACCTGCTCTTCTTTCATTCCTCCCTCTGCTCTTATGAAAGGGAATGAATGCAACTTCCTGAGTCACTTTCTCTGTTTGGGTCATTTTATAAGCTTTGAATCTTGTTTCTTGTTATTCAATTTTTTTATTCAGTCTAAAAAATGGTCCCAAGCTTTTCAAGCATTCTTTAAGGGGGTTTTGCCTTGCCTCTAACTATGCATTGGAATTGCTTCCAATACGCTTCTGTCCTCTCAAAATAGGCAAGAGTAAACTGTGTTTTGGATAAGAAACCCTCCCTAGATCATAAAATGACACAAAGTATATTTCATACTGTTCTCCATCCCCTTCTTTTTGTATTCTGACATACATCAGCTCTTTTCACCACTGCTGCAAATTGGGCAGATGTTTTTTTGTGATTCTCTATGCTGACACCAAGTTAATTCCTAACATGGATTACAGATGCCCTGGGGCACCTCCACACAAGGAAGTGGAGCTGTGACATGCACTGAACTGAGAGGTATTAAGCCACCAAGTGTCACTTTGTGGTTGTCTCTGTGTTGTGCCAGCACAGTTTAGTCATGGAATTAGCACCTGGCTCACAGCTAGTGAGCCCTGAAATGTTCACGTGGTGCCTCTGAAAAATGATTTTCAAGAAGCTCCAGACATTCACCTGCAGTCACTGAAATTACCATTTCTATTTGTTACTCATGTGGTCAGAAAAACACACATAAGAAAGAATAATCTTTTATTTTAGAAACTTGTCATTTTGTTTTGTTATAGCAGTGGGCAGCAAATGCTAATGAGAGACCAAAAACCATCACACAGACTAAATGACATGTCTCTTTCTGCAGCCACATTTAACTTGCATTGAAGTCCCTGGGAGTTGTGCCAATGAGTAGTAGAAATACTAGAATTTACTCAGGGTCAGACAAACAGTAAAACTATATAGGGAAAAATCTAGCTGAAGGCTGCACTTGAAATATATATGTTAGTACTGCTCATAAGAAGTTCACTGGCTGAGCTTGCACAGCTGCTCAGGAGCAGCCCCCAAACGAATCATGGGGCTGAGTTCACCCGGCCAGCACCACTTTCTGGTGAGAGCTCCTGGGGACATGGCTCCAGGGAGAGCCAGATGATGCTCCCCAATGTGAGCCCTGTACTACGGCAGCTTCGCTGGCATGCCTCCCTGGCTCTGCCGTGGCCCCGTCGCCTCTGGTAGTGGCAGACCACAGGTGGGAAGGATCCTGCCTAGGAATAATCTCCTTATCTCTTCCTAGAAGATCCACCTGCCATGGGGCCGTGATGGTTGAATTGAGGCTATATGCAAGACAAAAGCAGGGATGTAAGTTCAGCCTGCACAGGTACAAAGTAGGTTAGCCCCTGCTCTGAAACATGCTGTTACAATTTTTTTGTGATACAGACTCATTTTAAAGTTGCAGTTTTCTTGTTTGGTAAATATAATCCTCTCCCCCTTTAAAGAAGATAATAATTAAACCATGCAAATGCGGTACACAGAATCCTATTGCTCAGACCTTGATCCTGCTTCGTGCTTCTGATCTCTGGCTTCATTAGAGAAATGTTTAAGTGGATAACTTTGTTGCAGTAAGTGAACTGTTCCCTTAGGTTACCAGAGAGTATTTAGTGTGCTGCAAAGTTAGGGTTCAGGAAAAGATACCCTTTAAAATAGGGTAGCCAAAATAAGGCAGGAGGGTAGTCATATGCTGGCTAATTGTTTAAAAATATCAGAATACTAAGAGACATTAATTTTAAAGTGAGAAACACAAATCTAGTTGGGTACTTTTTGGAGACTCCAGGGGAGATTTGGACTGCGTTGTGCCAGACACATACAAACACACATTGATCAGAACTTGTGTGCATGAACAGTACACAGCATTAAGTGGGTGAGATGGAGAGAAGAAAAAAAATTCTTTGTCCTTGTGCTGAAAGTTCCTACTGTAGGCAGAATCAGATGGAAACTCACTGGAAATGTTGTAACTAAAATATCTGTAACTGCATCCCCGAATACTCTAGTGTAATTTATCACACCAAGAGGCACCCTACAGCCTGCCTTTCTTATAACTGTACAGACAAATATTAAAAGAAACTTTACTGCAAAATGACATAAACCTTCCGCATGAACTCATAGGGTCAACAAGTTCACGAGATCAGCAATGACTCATTTCTGAATGACTAGGTCAGAGCAGAGGTACTAACTATTGCCTGGTATTGCAAGTAGCAGGTTAACATTGTGTGTTTATATATTTACCGGTGATGCTCTTCGTGTAGCTGTGATCATTCTGTCCCTATGGGCCTCAGTACTGCCTGTGGAACTGGATAGTGTTGCCAGCAATGGAGGAGGAGGAAGATGTTACCAATTGACCATGACAGTTTAGCACACCTGATGCCTCTGTGGCTTGTTAGAGTCCCCAAAGCACTGGGCAAGCAGTGATTTGGTAATGTGAATTCATATTTTATGTCAGAATAACCATTGGGCATCCCTAGTAAAAGTGTAACATGGTACCTGTGCTTGCTTTGAGCACTTGAGTACTACCAAGACTTTACAAAGGGAGGAAAAAAGAACTTTTGTCAAAATGTACATCCCAATAATGCACAGTTTCTCTGGAAATCAGGCTCCAGACATTAGCAACTACCCAGGACACAGTCACAGTCCATAATCTCAACAGTCAAGAGGTACAGACTAAGAGCAAGCCAATATCATCTCTGTCAAAGGCAAAGCTATTTTGAGATCCAGCCTGCCAATGATGTACTAATGGATATTTTCTGGTCCTGGCTTCTGACATCTGTAACTCACGGACAGTAGTGTGTTTCCTCTCACCAAAGGATAACTGTGTCCAAGAGAAAAATGAATCTGGTTTATCTCTGAGGCTACCTTATATTTTGATCTTAACTGCTACCTACTTCTCTCTCTACCTTGCAGTCTCTCTCTCCATGTTTGTCTCCTTGCTGGGCAGTTGAAAAAAGCAAGAAAGTACAAGCAGTGTCTTCAAATTTTCCACTTCAGGGAGACAAAAGGAACTTTATAGTATTAGTTGCTGTAGGCAACCTTCATGTAGATGTGAATGCTCTCCTGGAACACCAAATGCATTCTGCCTCCCTGCTTTTCACCTCTGTCCTGGGTTAAGCTGAGANTGCAGTCTCTCTCTCCATGTTTGTCTCCTTGCTGGGCAGTTGAAAAAAGCAAGAAAGTACAAGCAGTGTCTTCAAATTTTCCACTTCAGGGAGACAAAAGGAACTTTATAGTATTAGTTGCTGTAGGCAACCTTCATGTAGATGTGAATGCTCTCCTGGAACACCAAATGCATTCTGCCTCCCTGCTTTTCACCTCTGTCCTGGGTTAAGCTGAGACAGAGTTAACTTTCTTCATAATAGCTAGCAAAAGGCTGTGTTTTGGATTTGTGCTCAGAAGAAAGCTGATAAAAAGTGATGTTTACATGGCTCCCAAGGTCTTTCAGCTTCTCTGGCTGTCCACAGACTGGAGAAGCTGGGAGGGAGTGCAGCCCCAGTTACTAGCCCAGGATTTGATCTTAGGTTCGGGATTAAGAGCCAAAGTGGCCAATAATCTATTCCATAACATACATGTCATGCCCAGTATATAGGTGGGAATCCTCTGGAAGATCATCCTTTTTT
>VZTO01012810.1:44086-67582 GCA_013400615.1 Syrrhaptes paradoxus
GGTGAGTGACTGGGTGTGTATGGGTTGGCCCCCAGCCAACTGCAAACCCATCACAACCTCCCAACAAGTCGTCCTCACCAGCTGTCAGAAATAATTAAGCGTTCTGGAGAAACCAAGGATATAAATGTTGCTATGGAAAACAGATATATGAAATTATAATAATTACCACTGTACTCACCATATTGCAGTATATAATTGCAGGAGCTTTTTTAAAGCATTAGCCAGGCTTTTAAATCTGTTAGGAAAGAAGGATGAAACATGCACTTTTCCCAGTGTTTTTCATCACTTCATTTCTGAAGAGAGAAAATGGCTGAAAGTGAAAAGTATGTGTTTGTCCCAGGTCCCATTCTCATTAAGTGTTAGCACAGTATTTAGATTTTATTTACTTGTCTGATGAGTATTTGAAGTCTGCAGGTTGATTATGTTCTGTGGAGGTTTTCCTCAAGCTCATACGGACATATGAGATCTCTGCCACTTGACAAAATTGTTGGTCAATTGCCATGTGCCACCTAAGGCCTAGGTATCACTAGTAATCCTCTGTGTACCCCCTGCTAGTCTGCCATAGATACAGCATAGCGCAACATAGCTCAGACTGCTGGGAAAATAAAACATGGTACCCAAGGACTGCAGTTAACCTAACAATGCAGAGGTTAGGAAACTTAGGATTTCTTCCTCACTCTACCACTTATCTTCTGTGCAACTTTGAGCGAATCACTTTGACCTCTAATCTTTCTCTCTTCTATTTCACTTTTCTTCTCTCTTGTTTACTTAAAAGAACTTGAAGGATCATATGCACTTGAGATCTTTAGACTTCCACATGCAAAGAATTTTCTTGTTTGTGAGGGTTTGCATCTAGCTAGGAGATGAACCTTTATTTCACCTGACCTTAAAGAGCTACATTAGGTCTAGCTGAGGTGGGGTTAGCATCCCCACAGCAGCCTCACAGTGCTGAGTGTCCCACTGGCAGCCAGCAGGGTGTTTGTAACACAGCTTGGGAGGGGGCGGAGCTGGGACAGTTGACCCGGATNCATCTTAACCCACGAGTTTTCAATCTTATTCTCCCCCTTTATTTTTCTGAAGGGGGAGTGATAGAGGGGCCTGGTGGGTACCTAGCATCCAGACAAAGTTAACCCACTACAAGAGCACTTTTGTGAAGACAGCCGTACATCTAAGTAGCACAAGTTCAATGAGGAGAACACACATTAACTGCAGCGAGACAAGTGAATGGTGCAGTGCCTGAGTGCAGAAAACAATAGCCATTAGTCTGAAATATTCATAATTGAATCTGACTCCTAACTAAACCCTGCTTTGAGTCACAGCGGTTCTGCAATGTAAATACTTTTCTCAATCGGAGACAATAAAATGTAATTGAAGTCAGCTTGTTGTTATTGATTAAAAGATAATGCATTAGAGAGCATCCTTTCCAATATGCTCTATTTATAGTGTCTGCATCATGGAACAGTCGTTACAGCTTTTCCATCCTCATTGCACAATCATGAACAAAGCATTAAACACGCATTCCTGCTAGCACATTAACTTAGGCCTGTCAAAAATGATGGGGACTAAAGTTAACCAGAGAACTTAGTGTTTAGCATTTCTGTAAGAATCTATTCAAGTAGAGTGAAATCCAGGGGGGAAAGGGTGTGATTTAGCAAGGGATGTTAGCTTTCTCTGTGTGGAGCATGCTACACATTGAAGATACTGTATGTATGTTTACACTGCCAAAACCATTTACAGGGCAGATGGCACTACATGGGTCTTTTCTCCCTGCAAAAGTGCCTCTGTGCCCAGCTTTGCAGTTTTCCCTCCACTCCCTTCATGAACCAGGAGAGCCTTTTCCTAAGGGACTTGCAGTGGAAAGCAAGGGTTGTGTTCTGCCAGACACAATTCACCTCAAACTGTAGTCACCTGAATGAGGTTGGTATTAACAGGCAGATAAGCAGGAAAGTACCTTTAGGCTAATGCAGTGCAACTGCATACACAACTAGAGAGAAACTAACGTGCTGACAAACTCTTCCTACGCTTTGCTTTAAAGGGTTTAAAGGCCATTGAATGTTTGATTTTGAAACTGCTGTCTTCAGAGCTGTTGCTGCAGGGTGGTAATACTGCAGTATCACACAAAGCCTCTGATTTAGTCTGCTTTCTGCAGAGGTCAGAAAGTTGACACCTCAAGAATGAGGTGTATGTAGGCCGAAACTGATGTTATGACAGCATGATGCATTCGCAGGGGAAACAGCAACTGTAATGCTCTTGAACAAGTGCATTTCATCTAATGTTTGGAGTAACCTCACAGAGCCCCAAAGGTGAAGTTAGCAGATGCTCGCTATTGTACAGACCCGTCCTTTGTGATATGAAAAAGGTAGTTAATAATCAGGCTCCCTGTTGAGCAAAGCACGTAAGCACATGATGAACTGCTGAAGCTAAACATGTGCCCAAGTAGTTCACTGAACTGAAGCCAAAGGATGGAAAAGGTGATATCAAAGGGAACATTCAGCTGAAAAAGAACAAAAGAAGCATGTTACTGGAAACACTCATTAAAATCCTTTCAAGTTCCTGTACTCCAATATAGTCTTTATTTTGTCCCCACTTGCACCCTAGCATAGCTGGAGTGATTCACCCTGGAGGGGTCTCTATTTCAGTGGAAATTACTTTAGGAATGTAATTTATTCTGATTGTTAGCAGTAATTGTCTACTCTTCTGGCAGAGAAAGTGAGTAGTATTTAAAAGTGAGTGGTAAACAGCAGTGGAAGAAGACCTACAATAAACTCCATTGTTTACTAGCCATGAGCAAATACAGCTTGTTCCAGATTGTGTATCCTCCTGCTGCAGCAGACCCTGGACCTCAGAGCACCACAGAGCAATGTGCACCTGCTATAAATAGCCACCAAGGGCTGTTTGACAGTCTTATGAAAGTACTAAATGTTTTTGCAGGACTAGATCTTTCATTTGTCCTTCATGGTATGACACAACATGAAATCATATTGCTATGATATATTAACTTGGGCATTTTGAGCCTGACTGTCATTTAGAGCAAAATAGGCAGTAAAAGCTCCAATGAAGATCCTACAAAATTTATGTCTACTTCAAGGTCTTTCTCACTTTCTGCATAGTATAAAATGTGCCAAAGGCAGCCACCTTCCCCAGTGATGTGCTTGTTGTGCTCTGTGTTCCCTGCAGCCCCTCTGGTGCCTGTGAGCAGGACCCTGGAGCTGTGCTCCTGCCTCCTCTCTGCAGAAGCCTTCATCCCATGCCTTCAGTAACCATGGTCCACCATGAGCTTCTAGCTGTTAAGGTGTCTCCATGATAAAAGCAAGCTACATACCCGGAGGAAAGAATGTGTGTAGTTCCCAAAGCACAGTGCAAAGTGCAGGAGGGACTGCAGGAGTGGGTAAAGCCTGGCTGGATCATCTCACATCAGATTCCTGTAGGTAGCAGGAGAGCATGTGGGTCCCAGTCCCCACTACATGTGGTCCATGGGGTTATGCTGAGCAGTCTGCAGACCCATGTGAAAGATTAACATCTGTTACGTCTGCAGGGAATGGTTTGATGCAAGCGATGTCTTGTGGTCTATAAAAAGGTAGGCACAATCTTTTGGTCCATAAAGCATGGGATATGAGTTTGATCTTAAGCACTATACTTTGTCAAGAAGTAGCCTATAGCAGCATGAGAGTGTGCTAGAGAGCACACCCAAATTGCTGCACAGCAAGGGCAGGATGTGAACAAAAACACAAACTTTCACAGGGCCATAAGCCAAAGGACATATATCATCTCCAAGGAATAACAAAAACTCTGATTGTTTTTATGGGCCAGAGCTGGGTTGACTGCATGGCTGTTAACTCAGCCAAGCCAAAGCTGTCAAACCAGAAGGTCCTGCTGGCCTGCTGCTTGACACAGAGGACATTTAAGAGATGAATTGTTCATAAGCTGCTCCTCAGGAACCTCCTTGTAGTGCCTGAACTCGTGGAAAGAGCCAATACACCCTTGGAGAATTTCTATCCTGCTGCTGCTTCCCTGGCACCTGACAGACTGATGGGCATCAGAGCATGCAGTGGTGGAAGGAAAAAGAAGGACACCACAAAAGGAAACCAAAAGATTAAGTGCTGTTCCAGGCTACAACATATATAAAATATAATCCAACTGGCATGCAAACCCTTGTAGCTGCCAAACATATCCCATGAAGAGCTCAGGGTGGTCTCCAGGGCTGGACCACTGAAAGGAAAAAATGCACTAATGGCAGCAAGATGGGGAAGCCTTGCCAGGTCATGACAAAAATCATGTATATACCAGTTTCCATGCCTGTGAAGACAGCTCTGTTATGTCTATGAGGAAGGACCTACACACAGAAAGGGTCATGCACACATATGCAGATGCTCAGCTCAGGCACGCATGGCCCAAGATGGCTCACACCGGCATCACCCTGCGAAGCCATCAGCATCAGACAGAGCTGTTAACGCAGGCTGCAGTGTGTGCTGCTGCCAAAGGGGACTTTGGTCCCTGTCACACATTCTCAGTGCTCATGCTTGTGCCCCGACCTGGCACGCAGGATCTGGGGAGAGGTCCAGCTGAAAACCAACCCACAGGAAAAATAAAGACTCATGTTCAGCCTCAGAGGTTCCCTGAGTCTGTTTACTGTGTGTGTCCCCTCTTCTGCTGGTGACAGTGCAAGGGAGGATTCAGAGATGCATAGTTGGTTGAGTCTTGACCCTTTTGATGAGTGTGAAGTCACATCTGTGTAATTGCAGATGAAACCCCAGCCTGGTTCACACAGGTCAGAGACTCAGAGGAGCATTCGAGGGTTTGTTTCAAGGAGACTGTTTGTTCATCTGGACTGTCCTTTTAGACTAAAATAGAAATAAGCATTAACCATGAAGAATTTTATCCCCTTGGATACTTAGATTAATTTAGGCTGCTTGAGAGCCCAGTTGCTGGCTGACCTGGCTTCTCTCCCTTTTTCCCTTCACCCACCCCTTCCCAGCCATGTCCTGCCCCCTTGCTGAGATGGCTCTGAGGTCTGTGGAACCCCACGCTGAGTGGTTTGCCATGTTAAATCTTCAGCACATAAACCCATCAAAAGCAAATGAATTCTTCTCTAGTAGGCCAGGGTTCCGGCACACCTTTTGCACACCCTCTGATGACCACCAGAAAGGGGTAGAAACGCAGGGTGAAGAGCAGCGATGGTGGCAGTCTGCAGGTAAGCCAGCGCAGACTCCCCATTTGGGACAACAGCCCCAGAAGACAACAGTCACCTTTCAGTATGAAACAGTGCATTTCTTGACCTGTCTTATGAATGGCGAAAATAGTGGAAGGTAAGTTGAAGTCTAGTATTTGATCTTACTAGCACTTTGCAGTTAGTTTGGAGTGGAACAATAGCAATTTAAAAATGCAGTGTATTTGCTTTCTTGGCTTACTTTCTCTTGGTGGCCAGCATACAGGAGGTATTGAAATAAGAGATGCCTTATCCAGCTGGAGCAGTCTATTGATGTTTGGTAGTATTTCCATTGTGAGGAATAATCAATTACATGAATCATATGTCCTTCAGTGTGAACTTATTTAACCTACAAAGCACAAAGCTTTGATCTCCTGAGCACAGCCAGAAGGAGTGGGCATTTCCCATGCTCAGCAACCCCCAGCCTGCCATGCCAGCGAGCTCTGTGCCCATGAAGCCCAGTTTCTGTTGCCTCCGAGGAAGATCCATGATGCTTTCTCTTTGGTTTTTGCTGTCAACACACATATGTCTTTAGCTCATCTGCTCATCTTGGGCTTGTGACTCGGCAAACTTCAGCACCACAACATGCTGTGCAGCCTTCGTGGGTTGCTCCTCTTGTTTTCGCGAGGTTTTGCTAACGGCAGCTGGTGGATGCTCCTGTTGAGTCAGAAAAAGTGCACAACACATCTCTGGTTTGCAGTCATGTCTCTCATGTAGTCATGTCTCTCACCACTTTTAAAGGGAACACAGTCTCATTTTAGGACAGGCAAAGCTGTCAGGACTTGAAGATAGATCTTTAAAAGGTTAATTTCCTGAAGTATTTTCTCTGCATAAATAATGGGAGGGTGAGCAGCCCTGTACAGCCCTCTTTCCCTCTCACCGATAGGGTAGCAATTCACTCTAATGCAACAAACCCATTCATGGTCTACACAAGGCTTAATCTCGCACATATCTCATGTCTGCACTGGGCAACACTGAAGTTACTACTTGTATTTGTATTTGTATTTGTGTATTTGTTTCTGCTCATCAGCTTTTATGTCCTGGTTCTCTCTTTCATTCATTCATGCCTGCTGCAATTATTTTCTCTTTTCACTGCGCTTTGTTTCTTTCCATTATGCTTTTTTCTACCATGGAAGTGTTGTTTCCAGCTGCCACTTTCCCTAATTCCATGTGCAGCTCTGCATTCCCCTCCCCATACATCCGTTTGCTACTGGCTTGACCCAGAGCTGTTCTGAACTGCAGTGAAACACTCTGTGCAGACTTGAAATGCCAGTACGTGCACAGACTTGAGATTGCCAGTAATGGGCATTCAGAGGCCAGAGAACTTCCCTGAAACTCAAAACAACTTTGAGCCAAAAGTTTTTGATAATATATTACATCAAGAAATAAAATGATATTGGAAATTTAGAAGCATGTACATTTACTCTTCCAATATTTTTCATTTACTTTCATTTTTTTCTGCTCTCTTCTGGAAAGATGAATCTATGGATTAATGATCAGTTCTGGTCCTGCAAAGACTGGGAACTAATGCTTTGGGGTGTGTTGAGTGCATTATCTAGGAGGAATACTTTGTGTGTGCACACGTGTCCAGGCATGTGACAGGTATGTGACAATGTGGTTTCACCAAAAGTGGCAGATGCAAACCTTGCATTGTGACAGAGCATATTTTCCCTAAAAACAGCTACAGTTCTTGAACACAGAAATATCCTAAATACAGACATTTGCATTTTCAAGTTTTGTCAGTGTTCATGCTTCCAAAAAAAAAAAAAAATCCCCACATCTCTACACCAAAAATACTGGTATAGAAAATGCATTTTAATTTTCTGAGTCCTCTGGTGACTGCCCAGCATCCCACCTTCCTGGATTATCAAGCCTCACACCAATCTGCCAGAATATCATTCCTGTACCAAAAGGACGTGAGAACGAAGATGACGAGTGGCACTGGAAACACTCAGTTGCCATCCTATGCCTGACCTGAATCCTTGTCTGTAAGATAGTAATAAAAATATTTATCTACCCCCAGTGTTTTGATAATTCATTAACTAGCATTTGTATTTCACTCCCAAATTCTCTGGTGGGAGGCAGGACTCTGTGGTTAACTTTAGCAGGAGTATCAGGATTGGTCTTAGTAATGCAGGCGGGACTGGTTTAGTGGCTGGACACAATGCCATGCCCAATGCTGTCCTGCCAAAAACTCAGAAGTTCAAAGGTATTTTGTGGGTCGTGTTGCTTTGGCCACTTCTCCCCATCTAATATTGAAATGTGATGTGTTTTTTGGAAGAGGCAGCTTCTCCTAATCCAGCAGGACTGTTTTCATTACAAACAAACCACTTGCAGTAGGGCTGGAGCCCGTGCTGCTTTGTGCCTCTTGGCTCTGATAGCAGTTCAGTGGGGCAGCACAGAGGTGGACAGAGCCTGCCAACACCTTCCAGCCACCGGCGCTTGCTCCGACAAGCTGGCAGACCCCAACAGCCCCCCAGCAGGCCATCCAGACTCTGCGGCCAAGTGCAAATCCTATGCCGCATCGGTGTCAGCCCCCCCAGAGCATGAGCTAATGTGCGGGGAGAGCGATGGAGCACTGCTGGGTGTGGTCCTTGGCTCTGGCAACGACCAAAGGAGATGATTTGAGAGACGGCTGGGGGTGGTGGATGGAGGCAATGGGGAGTTGTGGGGGGAGCCACATGACAAAAGCCCCTGGGAAGATAAATGGGAATAGAGAGGGATGCTGGAGGGCAGCTGAGCAGGGGGACAGAGAGCTGTGGGATAGGGTAAGGATGGGGATGGGAAAAAGATGGTGACATGGAAAACCATGGAAAGGAGGGCAGAAGAGGGAAAATAAGGAGACAAGGTGATTTCAAAGTCCTGGAAGGGAAATTAGATGCCAGGAAATGGGGGCAGAGGGACAGGGAGAGCTGACCAGCATTGAGGACAGCATGAGGACCGGAGGGGAAGCTGTGGGCAAAAGAGAGATGGTGCAGAGAAATGGTAACAGGGAGAGGATGAAGGGAGGTTTGACTTGGGGTAAGAAGACTCAGGAGAAGAAAGAGGGAAAGAGAATATAGAAGAGGTTAGTGTAACAGAGAGAAATAAAGAATGAAAGTGAAGCAGCAAGGACGTGTCCACAACTCTTAGAGACTTCTGTTCATTCAGACTTATTCCAGCCCAGTTTTGTGGGGTAACTTTTGGGATGGGCTCAGGAGCCTCTATTAAACAAACTCTGCTTTTTGGAAATTTCCTTCCAATAGAAATGAAGCAAGATGTTTGAAAACTGGCATGTTTCCTATAATGCAGAGGACATAGAAGGAAAGAAAAATAATAGACTTGTCCATAAAGACAGTAATTACAACCAAATGCTCATATAGTAAAACTATTTTTAAAGGATCACTCTAGTATTTTTGTTTATTAACTGTCACTGGGGAGGAAAAGGACCGTAGTGCAGTAAGGGATTAACCAACCTGTGTTTGCAGCACTGCCCACTGCTGGATGGACTTGCGTGTACGCACTGTAGGAGACATGCCTGTGCCATACAACATTGTGGTAGCAGGTGGGGAGCTGAGGTGCACTTTCACCAGGGACTTTAGCCAGCCCAGTATTACAGTGCTGCTGGAGGGGCTGCGCTCCCAAAGCAGGAGTTGGGGGGAGGAGGAGACCCTCTCCTGAAAGGGGAGAGATGCCTCCCCCTTCTGCCCAGGGGACACCACATCCTTGCTGGGCACCAGCTGGCTGGGAAGGGGCTGGTTTCCAGACAATTCCCGTGGCTTGGCTTCTGCCTCAAAGGCTGAGCAAAAGCAAGGGAATTCAGCACTGAAACGGGCAGCTTTCCATGTCCTCCAGTACTGCCAAATTCACAGAGCAGAAGCTTTGATTGCATGCAAGCAGTGCTGGGGCAGCCAGGCTGAGGCTGGAGGGCGGGCTTTCCATCATATGTCTTGCTGTTGTGAGCTTCACAAGGTGCCTAGCTGATAGCGTGATGCTGCTTTTAATCTTTAGCATGCTCTCAGCCCTGAGAGTTTGAATTTCAGCTATTCAGTTCACAGTTTATGCCCTTGCTGGCACAGGGAAGAAAAGGCTGCACATGAAAAAGGGATTCATGTGGTATTGCCTATGGAGATTTGGCTCATTTATGCAGCCACCGTCCCTGGAGGCTCTCAGCTGAAGCCCAGAGGGCAGAGAGCTGGTGGCAGGAAGGCGCAGCCACTTCGGGCCATGACACACGTACTGAGGCAGGCAGCGAGTACAGCTGATCACAGGGCAGAAAAACCCTTCCCAGTCTGGTACCCCTGACTGCACAGAAAGCCACCCCCCAGCTGCACCAGCACCCTTCTCATAGTGCCCATGGAGATGCACACACCAAACAAAAGACACTGTGTTTTAGCACCCTGGAGCAGAGGCTGCTGAGGAACGAGTTCAGCAGATGGCACAGGCTGATGCCATGCACTGGAGCTCTCCTCCAAAGCAATTATTCTGCACTAAAGTGTGTTGAAAGCTTTAAAAAACATTAGCAAATATAGTGGTTAAGTACTCTCCTGCATTTTACATATCTTGTTTAGTGCTTGTGACATTAGAGAGCCACATTTTAGTGTCATGTTCAAAGAGGTATGCACTTCTTTAAACTGCATACAACAATGGAACTGCTGTGCCGTAGCCCTGAAAACATACTAGAGTGGTATGTTTCGGTATTGGGACCGGTGCTATTCAATATATTAATCAACGACTTGGATGAGGGAGTAGAGTGCACCCTCAGCAAGTTTGCTGATGATACAAAACTGGGAGGAGTGGATGACACGCCAGAAGGCTGTGCTTCCATCCAGCGAGACCTCGACAGGCTGGAGATTTGGGTGGGGAAAAATTTAATGCAATTTAACAAGAGCAAGTGTAGAGTCTTGCATCTGGGCAAGAACAACACCAGGTTCCAGTATAAGTTGGGTACTGAACTGTTGGAGAGTAGTGTAGGGGAGAGGGACCTGGGGGTCCTGGTGGACAGCAGGATGACCATGAGCCAGCACTGTGCCCTCGTGGCCAAGAAGGCCAATGGCATCCTGGGGTGTATCAGAAGGGGGGTGGTCAGTAGGTCAAGAGAGGTTCTCCTCCCCCTCTACTCTGCCCTGGTGAGACCGCATCTGGAATATTGTGTCCAGTTCTGGGCCCCTCAGTTCAAGAAGGACAGGGAACTGCTGGAGAGAGTCCAGCGCAGAGCCACAAAGATGATGAAGGGAATGGAGCATCTCCCTTATGAGGAAAGGCTGAGGGAGCTGGGTCTCTTTAGCTTGGAAAAGAGGAGACTGAGGGGTGACCTAATCAATGTTTATAAATATGTGAAGGGTGAGTGTCAGGAGGATGGAGCCAGGCTCTTCTCTGTGACATCCAGTGATAGGACAAGGGGCAATGGGTTCAAGCTGGAACATAGGAGGTTCCACTTGAATATGAGAAAAAGTTTCTTCATGGTGAGGGTGACAGAGCACTAGAACAGGCTGCCCAGTGAGGTTGTGGAGTCTTCTTCTCTGGAGACATTCAAAGCCCACCTGGATGTGTTCCTGTGTGATCTGATCTAGGTGTTCCTGCTCTGGCAGGGGGATTGGACTAGATGATCTTTCGAGGTCCCTTCCAATCCCTAACATTATGTGATTCTGTGTGATTCTGTGGTGGTGCCTGTGAAGCCTGCCTGTGATGCTGCCTGGGGAGGCATTTACCAATGGCAGCAACTCCATTAAAGACAGCAGTAAAGTAAAATTCTGTAAAAATCAGGCTGGTAAGCTCTTTTGGAAATCCATCTGGAAGAAACAGCATTTGTTCCATGAAGATGTAATAGGAATAGCTTAACAACATAAAAACAAAGCATGGATTTGATGAAGCCTATTGAACAAGGGAAAAATATGATGAGTACCTGGCTTTAAGAGTAAA
The DNA here is from genome assembly GCA_013400615.1 of Syrrhaptes paradoxus. Lineage (NCBI taxonomy): Eukaryota > Metazoa > Chordata > Aves > Pterocliformes > Pteroclidae > Syrrhaptes > Syrrhaptes paradoxus. Next base: position 55,194 of record VZTO01012810.1, read on the forward strand.
AATTCTCATCATGTTTGAATCTTCAAAATATCTGCTTACAGATGTGAAAACAGCTTTGTTTACTTCATAACTGTCAAGGTTATGATGTCTTAAAAAAAGCCTCCTGAGATCTTCATTTGGTTTTATAGGTCTTTCCTTACTGATGTAAGTGTTCTTGGGAAATGGTCTGGGCTCTGGCATCTCATTGGGAATAGAATTGTATTGACTGAAACAGACTGTAGATAAACCTGCGTACAAGCAGGCCGTTTCTTGCCATGGTCCATATGCTGATACTGCATTAATGTATACACTTGTTAGGACCTTGTTTTTCAGAGATGCTGACATTTGCAATTCCTGCTCATGTCAGAAATGTTTCTGGATGCATCAACCTTTTGAAAAACAAGTCAAATGTAGTTTTCTGTTTTGCTGGTTCCACTTCAGCCTCTCAAGAACACCATGTTGATATGGTGTGGACATGAACCTGCTCCCTGCTTCCCTGCTCTGTGCTCTGTGATTACAAATTGCTACTTGTTACTTTCGTTATATTATTTTTAATAGAGTAGTGAATTGTCATGGAAACTGCAAGCCCATTTCTTCCCCTTCTGCATCCTGGCATTTCCAATGAGCTCAGAAATGTAGTCTGAACTATCTGTCTCCTGTAGCAGTACCTGTGGCCAACTGAGTGCATGGACTGATTTTTGAAGGGTTCACAGAAAGAAAAGCCAGCTAAGAAAAGCAAGAAGAAAAGATCTCCTTCTCCACTGGGAAATGGCTCGTGCTCTGAAAACAAAGAAAGCTGAAAAGCACTGTGCTAGCTTAGCTTCTTTTCAACAAGGGCTGCCTGTAAGTTTACATGCTTGTGGCTCTGCCAGAGTGTGCTATCGAGCTGCCATTATTTCTCTCTTCTTTTTTTTTTTTTTTGTTGTTTCCTTATTGTCTGTATGGCTATATATAGGTGACATGGACATTAGCTATATGTTCTGTGGACTTTCACTTGTTGGCTGATGCAGGACTAGCTGCTAAGGAAGGAATTCCCAGGGAATTACAGGCATTTCTGCACATAAGCAAATGACACTAAAACTATTAGCACATAGAATAGCCTGAGAAACTCTCAGATGCCCTCAGGTTTAATAAAATAAAAGTTGTATTAGTATGATGCAAGGCCTGAAGTGGAGGGCAATTTCACTGGTCAGGCTAGCTTAGTCCTAGGAAAAGGTATTTGCTTCCTGGAAGAGCTCATAAAATGATAGGAAACAGGGATGGAGGCAGCTTCAGAAGAGTCTCAAAAATATCAAGGCAAGATCAGTCAGACTCGAACTGCCTCAGAGAGCTCCCTTCCCCTGCCTTGCTATCCCTGATGTTGGGAGACCTTTCTCCAAAGGCTAAACAGGATATCTGACGTTGCACTTCATTTAAAACCTTCCCTTCTTGTCTTACCCACTATAGCCATGGAGAATTGTTTTTCCCTTTGTCCCCATATCATTTGCTTTCATGTCCACTAGGTCTTTGCATCAAAGGTCCTGCTCCAGGGCAGTCCTGTCCATGTTGGTTTGCCCTCTGTAGAAAATGGTTGCCAGAAGGGCCCCTGCTATAGAAAGCCTGAACATGGTCCTGCACAAGGTTTAGACAAGACTTTTGTTCAGACTTGTTTTGCACTTAAGCCAACAGTGCTGTCAGAGCACAAGCAGAGCTAGAGGGACATGAAAACCACTCAGGATAGTCTGTGTGCAAGTGCACACATTCCCACACATTGCAGTTCCCCTACCAAAGCAACCCACATTTTTGTTGGCTTTCGGCTTCTTTGCATAAAAATTGTAAAGTGACTTTCACAAGAGAGAGAAATGGGGACAGAGAGCATATCGAACCAGGTAAAGTGGTGGCTTGTTCTCTTGGGTTATCATGAAATGGTGCTCTTCAGTATTTTCACTGTGATAAATGTATCAGCATATCTGAAACAGATGGGAATAATTTAAAAATTAACTCAGTCCCAGCCAGACCAGCTTGCAACACACATATTGTTTCCCATTGTCAAAATGTGATTGGATGCCTTATTTCATTTGTGGGAAAGGGCTGAGTGTGCATCTTGAATAGATTAATTTCACTTCTTACATAAACCTACAAAATTGCCCACAGAGCTAATCTATATTAAAATTGTTCTCTTGGTAACAGCTCTTTCCCTTAAATTCTATCTTTTTTTAATTCTAAAAATCCATCTTTACAATAAAATCTGAGCTGTGTGGTTGTGTAATTTTGGTTTTCCTTTTAACTACAAATAGGTTTTCAGACTTATAAAGTGGCAGTGTGTATGAACTCTCCTTCTGCAATGTTTGATTAACAGTATCAGTTGCAGAACTATGCTGCCATCAGAGAAGACAAAATGCTTTTCATACATGGCAATAATAGGCTTCCCAACACCAGACCTTCAAAAAGGGCAATGGGGGGGAGTTGAGAGTTTGCTCTTTCCTCACACAGTTCTCCAGGTGGATGTAGGACCCGTGCATCGTGGTCCACAAGGCACTACAGCCTGGCACAGCACCAGCAGCTCTGGGAAGCCTGCCCAGCCAGCCTCAACCTGAGGACAGTTATACACAGCCCAGCTGCAAGCCCGGAGCACAACAGCAGCCCTTGCACACATGCTGTGACCTGGCATAGCAAGCGCAATGCCCCAGAGTGGGCAAAGATTTCCATGTGCACACTCTTCTCCGCAGACCAGTACAGCACTTGCTTTGACCAGCACTATTGAATTCAGTGCGCCAATCCTTTTTATTTATTTCTTATTTATAGGGGGGACAATTTCTACATGAAAGTTTAGAGGTCACACCATTGGTGAAAGCCTTTTCATCGCCCTCTGCCCTGCATTGCTTTCCTTCACCCCCCTTTCTCATCCCCACATCTGCAAAACCAGGCAGGGATGTGGGAAGGGGTGCAGCCCATCAGCAGTGAGGAGGAAAGGAGAGGAGATGGAGGAGCTGATGTGTTTACACGTATAAGGCTGCAGTTTGGTAATACATGACCTTTAAACTAAGAAAGTTAGGATTCCTGGTACTGGATCAAAACCTCTCCAGCCCCATTAAACCATTCTGACAGCAATAAACTCTGCCATCTCCCATTTGTTCAAAGAACATTGATGGGTTCAGCTTTTATCAGCTGCCTTTATATCACGGTTGTAACTTCACACCACATCAGGTACTGCCTGTTCTCCTGCAGCTCACGTGAAAGCTTCAGGGTGACAGAATCTGCTGCTATGGGCTTGGGTTAATTGAGCAGGAATGTGATTGTTTGATCTCATTTGTCCTGGTTGGACAGGTAGTGTTCAGGTCTAGTAGCAATTATCATGAAACCACAGCCTGGAGAGAAGGCATGGCAAGTGATTGAGGAGTAAGAGAACAAGATAATTAAAAGACAGAATGAGGGAATACAAGGCAGGGGCTGGGGGGATAAAAATATCTATGGAATAAGTAAAAGTGTAGCAATAATAAGCATCAGACAAAATTCTTTGGGGATAAGTAGCCAAAACAGGCATGGTGAAGGGAGAGAATAAGGCCTGATATTTCGAAGACCCCTTCATCCAATGCACTTCCTAGTCATCACTGAATTAAAAAGAGGCAGTGCATGAGATGCGTAAACACTCCTCCTCCCATTTTACAGGGGAGGTGAAGATGGTTGTATGTGAGTGATGGGTTTGTCCAGCATCTCGCAGAAAACCTTGGCAAACCCCAGGCAGCTCCCTCAAGCCCTAGCAGCAGACAGTCCCCCCTCCAGCTGGGAGCTGAGGAGCCATGGTGAGTGGTCACTGCTTCCTGCAGGAAGGCGTCAGGCTTGCTGGGCTGCCCAGAGGGTGTACGGCCAAGGGCAATGAGTTGGGGGAACCAAAGAATCAGCATTTCCGTCTCCCTCATGAGCACAACTTCTGGCAAGTCTTCCCAGTGATCTTTCAGTATCTGCTAGCAAAGACAAACTCTGTGTCAAAGGGAAAACAGCCTCACGGGTAAATGAGCAGTACATTTTTTTCAAGCCATGGTAACTTCATCCAAAATGTGTTTTGGCAGTGGGCTTTTCTCTTTCTTCACGTTTCTGCTCCCGAGGACCTCCTATGGCAGAATCAGAAACAGCAGTGAAAAAAAGCTCTGATTTAAGTACACATAGTGTGCTCTTAAGTGACTTGGCCGCACAGTAACAGGAGGCTTAAGTGCATTTGAAACTACTTTTAATTTTAAGGCTTCTCTGTCTCAGAGCTTTCTGTGTGAGAATTTTGTAGGCAGGGCTTTGAAGCGGAGATCCCAGCACTGTGCGGGCCAAAGAGAAAAAGAACAGATGAGCACACCAATAAAATAAAAATAGAACTGGTGGCCATGCTGACAGGGACAAGGCTCTGCAGCCACGCAGTCCAGTTCAGCATTGTCCTCAGATGGAAAACCAGGAGTGGGAGGGAGGCACTCACCCTTCCCCTATGGCTTCAGCCACATTCTGCTGAGGAAAGATCCCATTTCTTTAACAATGTGGATCAGGCTGAGGAGCCAGAACAGTAAATATTGATGTGGACAAAGTTCATAAAGCCCTGCTCATTTTAGTTTTCTTGAAGTATTATGTAGCAGCAATAGTAAGTGGAACTGCCTTCTCTTTTAGACATCTTCATGGAAATGTGTGGGTTTTCTGATTTTTTTGGAATTGAACGAAGCAAAAAACTGGAAGGTGGACTTAATAGTCTGAAACCCAACATACTTGAAACTATTCCAGAGCATTTTCTGGGCTGGGGTGTTCTTGGGAGAGCACATCTGGATACCAAGAAGTTGTTCATGACACTCATCTGGAACTGGCTTTTCCTCCTTTAATCTTGTCCCCTTGGGGGAGATTTTCATAGAATTGCATCAGCGATTCTGATAGGAGAGGTAAAGTGATTTCGTCCTGCTTCTTTTATGTAACAGGCAGAACATTTTCCTTAGGAATTAGGCACCTAAGTATTTTGGGATTTGAGCCAAACCTCTGTGAAGAGATCTCCTTTCAGCACTTACACATTTCTGGTCAGTGTATCCACAGTGAAGTGCCATAATCTGCCTTGAATGTTACTATTCTCAGCCATACATCCGATATTCCTTTGCAGAGTTTGCAAGAACAAAATCTACCCTCAGTGTCAGAGGTGTGAGCTGTGTAGCTTGGTAAGAAATGGTGCATGGACAGAAGGGCTTTCCTCTGCTCCCATCCTGGCTGTGGAGCGGAAAGCCACTCTGTGCATGGGCAGCTCAGGCAGGATGAAATGGGGATATGCAGGGATGTTTATCAGAGGATGACATTTACTCAGAAGGCTAAAAAAAGTAATCCCCAAGGCAAACAAAATGCAGCTGGATGCAATTATGAGCGTGAGCTCTGTCCCTTCTCTGGCTGCTTTGGGTTCTTACACCACAAGCAGTCATTAATGGAGTTTTTTGGCAACAGAAAAAAAAAGGCACTTTAGTGCTACCTTGGTTGGCTTTAAAGCATGTGCTCTCTTACACTGTTTCTGCAGAGTGGATTTTGGGAGACAGTTTGGCTTTGACAGTGTGTCCTTTTTGAAGGGCTCTGCTGAACTTTCCTGAGAGCTAAGGAGACAGAAGTAAGCTTCCTGCATCATTTCCCTCTCACTCCTTGACAGCTCCATATAAATAACGATGCTTACAACAGGCAGATGACATCTACATTGTCTAAAGAAAATTAGCTCAAAGGACAGAGGCCCCCTCTAGCATTGCCAAATCTAACGCTCTGCTAAGGCAATATTTGAAGACACTGGCAGGTACTGGAGTACATGATGGCCTGGATTTCTAGATGATGCTAGTGGATGTACTTGCAATCCTGTTGCTTACATGAAGAAAAACTCTGGTCTCTTTCTGCATCTGTGATTTTCCCAGCACTTATATTTCAGCCTTTTTGAGTCCATCATCTCTGTGTGTCCCATAGGCAGTCCTAGACTTCTACTCACTTTGTTGCAAATGGGTATCACCAAGTATTTACTACTTGCAACTGGTTATGGTTTTTGGAGCAAGAGCTCTCCTGAATGCCAAGGAGGTCCCCGATTCCAATAGGCACAAGCATTTCTGGGTGCTCCCACTGTGCTGTATTATATATTGTGAAGATAAAAGTCACCAAGCTCTAACCACTCCATGTGCTCATACTGTCTTGAGCAGTGTGTTTTTACCTGGGGTTTGAAGACTACTTTTAAATGGTCTGTGAGAAGGAACTAAAGAAGGCAAGCCTATTGCCCCTAGGTTTAAATTCAATGGCAGTTTTCCAACCCGTATCTCTTCTGTAACTGCAAACTAACTAAAAGAATCTGTTAGGGCTTGACTTGTGCACACAGCTGTGTCACCACCTACTGGAGAGTGAAGTGAATGTTTTGCCACGTTCAGCAATTATTCTGCAACTAAAGTAACTGCACTTATAGATACCTAGTTCTAGCAGGTACATGATCAATCTTTTTCTAGTACTGATACACTATTGGCATTTGGTTTGTGTCTAAGTCCAGGAGTAATGTGCACATTTAATTTTCAAACTTTATTCTGTAATGTCACAGAAATATCTCTAAGGTATTTTAACTATAAGAAATATTTTTGTGAAATAAGGGACTTCGTGCTTGTATTTTACTGATACACAGGAAACATGATAAAGAATCCAAGTGCTCTTAATGTGTTAATTTATCTTCTGGAATTTAAAATAAAAAGTGTCTTAAATAATATTTTAATAGATCTAAATATGAGCCCTCACTGAAGGCCTCTTTCCAAGAATAAAAATAGCACAGATGTGAAGTGAAGAGGGTGTGTTGGTTATTCATGCTCTTTATTTTGCATATGTAATTTTAGAGCTGTGAACAGTTTTTTTTCTTCTAAACATACCTGCTTCTCTCCATTTTATGAATTAAAAATTGATATGCTGAATTAAACCAAAGTTAAATATGCAAGAAATGGTGTAAATACCTAGGACAGTTAATGTCTATGAAAAGTTTTTGGTGTCCAGATAGAAAGGACTACATGCCACAACGTTGGTAATGATTCAAATCTCAGATTTTTCACCTTTTCATTACCTTAACCGATGCACAAAATTATTCCCTTGGAGGGTTTACTCTCTAATAGTTTTGTTGACACATTAAGAGGTCAAATATAGATTTAATATATAGATTTAATATATACCTCTTATGTGGTGAGCATAGAAAGTGATGTAATTATGTGTCAGTATTGTTTTATGGCTGACTGAAGGTTCATATTTATGAGAGAAAGGATTAATATGGAATATTTGTGACTAATCTGTCATAATGATACCTCAGAATAAAAGTAATCAGATGTTCTTAGATTGCTGGATCTGCTGACATACCAAAATTCATGTTCAAGTGCTTTTAAGATCAGGATTATGGTCTATATCTACATAAAAGTATCACAACAGGATACCTAATTTCACCATGGGAAAATGTTTCTACATTTTCTCCTAGAGTTCGGAAAAATTCCGCTGTATTCTACACAAGTGAACAGTCACCATGGAGAAGAGATACTAGTGGCAGACACCTGTGACCCACAGCTGTCCCCTGTACCAAGTAAGTGTATTAATAGATTTCGTTCTAATTTCGTTCAAAATAAGGCAAAAATGATGTAAACCAGAGGGCTCATAAACAGCTGAGGGTTCATCTCTTTAAATAAAAGGAGCCAGAAAAAGGAAACCAAACGTGCCCAGCAGCTGCACAACCTGAGAGAAGCTCAAATAAAAATGTATTTGACTCAGTCTATGCTTAAGTGGAATGGAGAGAAGGCAGCTCTGGTGTGCCAGAAAACACGTGTTCATCCTCATCACTGCAGCAAACGCAAATTGTTATTAAGCAGCTTACAAAATTCATTGGGAACTGGCTGACCTCCCTGGAAATCAAACCTATTAATTTATACTAGCCAAGACTCCACAGTCCAGTAGCTCTGCACCGACTTCTGCAAGTAGAGGGCCAGGTTCTGAAATCAAGAGTTGTTTTTGATTGACTCNTTGTAAGTCAAATTTTCTTCCTGTTTTACAGATTAATAGAAATATGCATTTCCATAATACCACCTTTGAACTAATGAAGTGGAAGTACAGATGAAAACAGTCTGGCGGAAGCTTGAAGTACAATACAGTTTCATTCAGTTTCCTAATTCTGAGGTAAGGTTAATGCGTAAGGGATAAAAACCATATGATAAGCAGTCAGCATCTCCTCCTTATAAAAATTTCTGAGCCTTCTTTTTTTATGCTAATTGCAGTCTTTAATACCATACTGAAACAGCTGTTTGATCTACTGTGTGTCCATGTTTCAGTTATGAAAAAAGACAAAATAGCATCAACTACAGAGACATCTGCTGTAAAAAAATACATTGGAAAAAAGTTACCGTATCAGGCAAATAACACAACTAAATGACATGCCTGTTGGGCATCTTGTCTTCTGGCACAGGGTTTTTTGGTGCAAAATGTTATTAGACTGGGTTTTTTTATTATTACTGCTATTAATAAAATGTTCTGGAGGTTTTTTTACATACCATATTCTACTGCCTTGATATCTTAAAGGCATTCCTGTGATTTATTATAAGTGATGGTTCAAAGTTTGGTTTATAGTTTGCTGCTTTGTGGTGTCTAAAACTTTTTTTTCCTTTATGTAACTAAGAGGCTTAATAGAATAATCCTGAAATGTCATATTTCTGACATATTTCAGAATTCTCTTGTGCAACATTAGATATTTAAAAAACAGATATCAAACACTGTCTCTCCTACATGTAGCTTCTCACTGTTTCTTTTTCCTTCACCACTTGCAAGAAGTCCCAGAGTGTACTGAGTCCTCCCTGCACTAATACTGTTATGAGCCAGGCACCAGAGAGCATGCAGTTTGAAGACTCAAGAAAACATCCAGCTTCTGAATCAAGAAATGATGACAACAATTTAGGGTGTGTTCCCACTTGGTTATAATAATATTGTTTAAACAGGCTTATGTGAAGTTCAGATTTTACTAGAATTTAAAACCTTACAGCAATTTGCTTTAAAGGTACAGACATGGAAATAAATATTTTCATATTATATGGATTTCTTTAAAGTAAATAACATTAGAAGCAAAGGAACTGATATAATACAAAACTGTGGACTTTTATTTAGTTCTCAAACTTCTGATTTGGGCTTTCTATGTACACAGTCCATCCCTCTCTGACTTCTTGTTATTGTGAGGTATCTTCTGGGCCCATAAGCCTGGGGGTAGGAGGTCTGAGGCTGGGGTAGGAAAATTATAATAAAACTTTTCTGCTGACTGGGTGTCACACCAGTTGACTGTTACCCTTCCCATGCTCCTCAGGATGTTGTGGTCTAAAATTATTTTTTTTTAGTTTCTATTTGTCATCTCAAATGTATGTTTTATTGATGACAAATAAAAAGAGTACCTGAAAGAAGCTTGCACATTTTTCCTTCACTTGCAGAAGCTTTGAGAATCTGTTATTGTGGTTATAAGATCTATATAAGAACCTAGATAGACTGCTATCACAGCCATTCTTGCTTTCTCCCATTTCACTGCATTGAAAGGTAGGGAGTCCTTTGGTAGAATAGATTCCTGGGTAAGTTTAATTTTGTCCTTGGTTGTCAGTTGAATGTGGAATAGAATTTCACACCATACTTGAAATGAAGGACAAAGTCTGTGATTTGTATGCCTTTTACAGCTCAAAGTGCAACAGTACTTACTCCTAGACCAAAAATTTCCTTTTTCCCTCTGTTTTCAGTTAATACTAGCAACTCTTGACAGCTTTAAAGCATATCACTGATAGGAAACTTGCAATTTTTGTAGATCCCTTTCTCTCCTCCCAGCCCCCTGTGTACACTGTGAAAATATCTCATCTTTCACTGTATTCAGCCTTTCAGATCCATCTCAGAACACTCCACCGCATGTTGATTGGGATTCTCAGGTAGCTTCTCCTGTTTTTGGAGCTTCTAGCAGTATGAAGAACAACTCAAGTACAAGTCATACCCCTTGTATTTTAGATTCAGGATTGAAGTCTAATCTCAAAACCAACCTCTTCAACAATCCTTACAGTTCCAGATCTCATAAAAGTAGATCAAAATCTGAAGATGTTGCTTTTGTCGCACCACTGAATCTTGGAACAGAAGTCAACTCAGTTATCAGCCAAGCCTCTATCAATNAGAGATTTACAAGAGGAATCCTATGTACAAGAGGCAATGCTGGGAAAAACATTCCCAGATAAGAAAAACCAGATACAAATGAAAGAAGAAGTTCTTCCCTTCCAAATTGCACCACTGCCAAGTTCTGCAGAGACAGAGCAACTTTTTGATGATGTAAAGGTATGCTTTTCTGACTCTTTTTCTTCTCCTTTGAAATATTATAATTTAGTTTTGGGCAATAGTAAAACTGCAATATGTTGTTAGGTTGCCAGTGGCCATGTACCAAATAGAAAGAAAACAAGGACAGGACATGGAGACTCTGAACCAGCATCTGTACTTCAACCAAACCCTTGTAGACTATCAAAAAATAAAGTACTGCAAAATGAGCAAGGTAACTTGACAAAAATGTTCATTTTATTGCCCCCCTACCCACCCCAGCCTGTGCTATGGTTGAACAGAATTTTTCGTATCTTCTTTTCTCCCACTTTGATCACTTTCTTTGTTCTGCTTCTAACTCAGTCTCATTCTATTCAGTATTTTTCAAGATCACCCCCCACATTTTCAGTCTGTATCTTCCCGGCATTCTTTTGCCACTATGTAATAAATATATAATTGGCATTCAGCTGTAAACCCAACAAACTAGGAATCTTGTTCTTTCTTATTTATTTAGCATTTTTGTTTACTGCAGTGTGTGAATAACAGATACTGAAATAAAATCTCAGGAAGTTTGAGTTTAAACTATCTGTATTGAATGCTTGAAAACTGTACTTAAGTGTAAGGATAAACCATTTTGTTAATATTTTTCATTATTCCTGATGGTTTATTAAATAAATTTGTACTTTTAATGATAATGAACCAGTGCTGCCAAATACTCTTCCTAGAAATTGCATCTTCTCTCCTGTTAGCTGGTCCCAGTCTGAAAACTTATTTTTTGAAGTGGGATTGTAGCATCACTGCTTCTGTACTCCTTAGCTGAAATGTGTACTTTAGAAGTACTTGCATTATGAATTAAAAAAAATAATCTTTCCGTAGTTGGTATGGCCATGTAGCTTGGAAGCTAAACCTCTGCTTCAGAGATCGAGCCAACTCTGTAAAAATGACCAGACACTTTTGTACTCTTTTGTATTCCAAGACCTGACTTTTGTATTCTTATTGATCTAATGCCTTCTATCCAGTATTAATACTACCTGGTTTACACAGTACTGAGATTTTACCCACAAGACCATTTTATGTATTACAATAATACAATACTTATACAAACACAGAGGAGTGGTGTGCTCCTTGAATATGACAAAAAAACTTAGATCTGTTTCTAACTCTTCAGACAAAATACAGTTTACACCAAATGAGCATGTTTATTGTTTGAGAAAAATCAATGCCTAAACCCAAAGATGGCTGATAAAAGAATTGATAAAAGGAAAGCTGACTTACAATTTACACACTATAGGATGCTGTTGACAGAATTTTATGATTATGTGTCTTTTTCCTTGTATTCTCTGCATCCAGACCTGAAAGATAAACCTTCTTTAGAAAATTTCCACTGGAGCATAGACCCAGGAGCTGACCTTCAACAGTACAAAATGGACATTACTGTGATTGATACAAAGGTAAACTTGTATAGCAAGTCTGCATGTTCTGTGATACTGAAAAAAAGGCTACGAAAGTAGTATCATGAACTTCATTCTGGCCAAACCAAAACCACTTTCTAATGAAAATCTAAGTTCAGTTCATCTGATATTTATTTGCGCTCCTGAAATGTTTGTTTATGCTGAGTACATTAGTTATGCTAAAACATTTTCACTGCCTAGTTGTATTTGATAAACTCAGCCAGGTGGCTACTCAGGCTGAAACAGATGCATTTAGGGGTGGTTTTGGGTTTCTTTTAAGACAAAAAAAGTGTTCTAAATCTCATAATTTTTCCTGTGAAAATGTTCACTGTAGTATCTCTTTATGTTAAGTATTAGAAAATTTTCAGATAATGACTACTATCTTTCTTTGATTTGGGTGCAGGTTAGTTATTAGGATCTCTGAGAATTTTCCTGAATTCTATTTGTTTTGTCTTACTTAAAGGCTGTCTTAAAATCTGTAAAATTTGACTAGGTTTTAATTTTTGTATATTTCATTGTTACTTTTTATCTTTGTAGAATTTAACACGGAAACTTCTAAGGCATTTCTTGCCCCTCGAGTAATGTAATCCACCAGATAAATGCTTCATATTTGAATTTCAAAATATGTCATTTTCCTACCTTGATTTTACATATTTATCATGCAGACATTACTGC
>VZTO01012811.1:0-58803 GCA_013400615.1 Syrrhaptes paradoxus
ACAGGCGGGGAGGGGCAGAACTGGTGTGCCCTGCACAACCTCCTACAGCCACTGCTGCAGCACCTGCCTTTAGTTTCTTCTCTCTGCCTCAGAGGAACCCCGCCTGGACGCTGGGCTCCTAAGACCGCCTTGTGAGGCTTCTGCACGCGGCAAAACTTCAGCGTCCTGCTACACGAGCCACAGGCGCTGCCCCTGGCTTGCGTACTCGCTGTGAGCGAAGAGCCAGCTTTCCGCCCTCCCGACAAGAATTTAAGGACTGGGGGAGGGGTGGTGACCTCGGCTGCCCCGGCAACTCCCGTGCTACCTCAGCCTCTCGCGACAGAGCTGTCGGCGGGAGTCGGGTTATTTCGGAATCTCCCGAAAAGCTTCCGTGTACCTCGCGATCGGTCGGTCTGGCGGAGCTGGGTCGGCTCCGAAGCAGCTGATCTCGGCGACTGAGTGCTAGTGACGGGTTTGCGTCCCTTTAAGTGTGCCGCGGCTGTCCCGGCAACTCCCGTGCCACGTCAGCCTCTCCAGGGAGAGCTGTCGGCGGCAGTCGGGTTATTTCGCTGCCTCAGGGTTTTCCTGTCGAAGGAATCTCCCGAAAAGCCTCCCTGTAGCTCGCGATCAGTCGGTCTGGAGAAGCTGGGTTGGTCACACACAGGCATACACATTTATATTGCACCAGAGCAAAATACACTTTTATATATGCATATTGCACTTGCTAAGCTAACCACATGACGTGAAGTGCTTCTGAATATAATAACCTTTATAAGTGAGGTTGTTACTGTGCATCTTACTACTGCAGCTTGTCATCTCAGTGCTGTATCCCACGTTATGGTCTGTAGGCACTCTGAACTTAGCTTGAAAGACTGTTGACATCAGTGGGCCGATTGGAGTGACTTTTTGTCTCATTCCCTTCTTTGCCCTTTAACACACACAATTTCAGTACCTTATTTTAACATTCCTTTGTCACGGTCCACAAACTTTAGAGTTTAGTTTTATGTGCACTATAGGAAGTAGAAAGACAACACACCTGAAAGTTATCAGCAAGAAACTGCATCCTGTAAATGAGTTTTCTGCTACTCTTTCTGTCCAGATAGTCTTGAGTATTCAGGAAACATGCATATCTATAAATACCCCTTTCCATGTTTGATTTTCAGTTCTTCATATTTGCATTTGCAGTTATTGAACAACTTCAAATCTTCCATGCTGGCACAGCCTAGATGGACTAGGGTACCTCCATCCAACAGGAATAGAAACCCTCTATGTTGGCACACAGATAATGAAGTGGTGTGGTAGAAACATCACTTGCATAATTATGCTTCAGTTTATGCTGAAAACAAAGCAGACATTTCCAGCTTAATTGCTGCCCTTGTCTCTGAGAGGTCTGTTTCTTCCAAATTCTTCTTCTCAAGAAATTCAGCTGCAATGTAATTAGCAGTGCAGAAAAACCAAGCAATGAAAATGTAAGTCTTGGAGAATATGCAGGCAGCAAAAGTATGCAGCATGAAAATGCTATACTTTCCCTTCAGCTCATGTGATCCAAATGAATTGATTTACTAGGACAACCTGGTGGTCTATGAGTGTTTGTTGTACTTTCAGATTAGAAAATGAAATTCAGAGTTTAAGCAGCTGGTTTACAGGTCATAAGTAATGCTTCCTAGACACTGATACTGTCCACAGTGTGTTTCAGCATCGCTAGAAATCTCTGCTTTTATGCATTTTTTAGTCATGGGAGTTTGTCTAAGCCTATGGCATTCAATAGAAGATCAAATCCTGTGTAAGAATAGAAACATAATGCAGTAAATATGGCTTATTTTTTATTAAAACATTGGTAGATCATTTTAAAAGCTCACTCCTTTATGCAGGCTGCTAGAGTCATGTTGAAATCCGTAAAGCATTTAGATAGTGCAGTAATTGCACACTTCTGATGCCAAGATTACAAAACTTGGATAAAAGCTGTAGCTTTGTTGTTGCTGTAGATACATCGTGTTCGTTGCTGCAGTGAACCAAAAGAAAGACTTCTGTAATACCTTTCTGTGTTATATTTAAAACTTGTGCTCAAAGTTCATGAGTCATGTTAGCAGCAGAGCTGGTAAGTGAATTTATGTTTGTGTACGGATAACCGTCCCTTTACGTTTAGAAATGATTCACCTTTTTAAGAGCTGATAAGTATGCAGCAGTTGTCTGAGCAATATGGACTTCCTCATTAGGCTGATGAACTTCAAAGCATTTGGGGTGCCTTCCAAGTATGAAAGGAGGACATACAATGCATTTCAGTTGAAGTTAAGGGTAAAAAGAACATATTTTTGGAACATAATGTTCCATATGTTCATTTCTTTTTCAGCTAAAAGAATATGTAGTTTTTCCTCTAGCAAGTCACTCTTTCCTTTTGCCATTTCTGAGCTGTAAAATTAAGTTTTGCTTGAGTGAAGGACTTTATTGACCTCATGTGTACCAGATTTGCCTGTGCAGAGGTCAGAATAGGTACATAGCCTATAAATGAATTCTGGCTGCACTTCACTACAGAGAGATATTTAACAGTATTTCCTCAATTCTTTAGTTTTCATGCCTCTAAATTCTGTTTTGCTATGGTTTAACTATCTTCTGTCCAAGTCCTACTGGGTATGCTTTAGTTAGACTGTATATATGTTTAATTTTATTAGAGATAACTTCTAAAAGGTGTTCTATAGAAAGCCTCTTATTTTCTGTTTTAATAATTTTCAACCTGAAGACAGGTTATTTTACAGATTTTAGTATTAAGCAAATAAACTGCAAATTCTACTTGGTGTCTTGAGTCTGGGAATAAGGCTTAGTTCTTTGGGAAAAGGTGCACTGAACAGGCTGCAATGCATTGTCTGAAAGTCCTTTCAGGTTTGAGTCCAAATACAGCATAGGACCTAGCTCATTATATTTCCCCATGGTAAAGTTCTGCACTGTGATGAAGACAACCTAATATATTTTAATGACTTACAGGAACCTGTGAAAGTAATATTTTAAGATAAGGACTGAACCTGAACTCCTTCTGAAGTTCAGTGTTCCTTTTCTCATGTATTAAATCATGGAAAATGTTGCATAACCAGAGCCACAGTACATTTGGGTGCTGATGGGGAGGGAGTCTTACAGAAGGTTTGTAAAAGAATGAAGACCACTAGTGTATCTGTGGGGTTTTTTCCTTCCATTTCTGTATGTTTAATGTGAGATCTGTATCAGTAAAGATTAAAGTGTTGGATACTAACCTGCTTTGTGTGGAGGTAGCAGATGTGTTCTGCCTTGTCAGTGAGGCTGGATTCCCAGAGGTCAGCTCCATGCAACTTGCTGCTGCTGTACTTGGTCCTTGTCTATACCTGTGGGCTGGTCCCTGAGGATGCCTGTCCCTATTGATCTAAGGCGTGGGACAACCTGTTTACTATATCTACCTTCTAATGCTTTAACATGAGCTGTGACATATGTGTTGAGGGAGAAGAGGTTGTCTGCAAATAAGTATCACTGCATAGTGCGTGTTATGCGTTGTAATGAAGGCCAAGACTATTTCCTCAGAGGGACTGTGTTCTTATGGGATTTTCAGGTGCTACAGGTGTTAAATATGCCTCTGATTTTATGAATCAGGCTGTTAAATTCATAGTCTGGACTTCCTGTCTGGAAGACACTACAGCTTTTGAAGTCAGTGGTGTGACATGGCTTTTACTTTGCATTTCTTGACTTTAGGTTACATACTAGCATGCAATGTGATGTACGTGGACAGTACTTAATCCTGCATGATAGGGAATCCTGACTTCAAGAACTGAAAAGCTAACATGAATTGAAGTTTGAAAAAGAAATTTTTGCAGGCTGTAGAAGCTGGCATTTTTTATTTATTTTTTTTTTACCCCCAAGGAGAAAGAAATAGGAAAAATGTATTTCATAACTGTGCATGGCTGCTTACAATTCTGGCGGTGGAGCACAGAGCCTACTGTCCCTCAGGTAAAATAATTTGCTTTCTTCATGCCTATTGACATATTAAAAATGAAACATTTTGCAGGAAGACAGTGCAACACATTACAGATGATACGCCATGCAGTTTGGTGAAATAATTTTAGGTGATATGACATCACTTCAGAGCTCAATGAAGTATCAGCACTGCATAATAGTATGTCAGTGGCTTTAAAATGAGGGAGAATTTATCCCCTACTGAAGTTGTAGCTATTTCAATCGAAGCACTATTGTTTTTATAAAAGTCGAGTTTTAGATGTGCTTCTTTGAAACTTAGAAAGGCCAAGGTGGAAGAGGGAAGTGGTATTCAGATGAAATTGTGTAAGGGAAAGCCAACAATGTGCAAGGATACAGTGGTTTTAAACCCAGCTAGTGGTTGAACCCCACACAGTCACTTGCTCACCCTCCCAGGGATGGGGGAGAGAATTAAAGGGGTAAAGGGAAAAGAGACTCATGGATTGAGATAAGAGCAACTTAATAACTAACCTGCAACAAACTTGAAAGTAATAATAATAATGATATATAAAAATATACAAATGAGTGATACACAATGTACCCACCTCATGACCAAGGCTCCGCCCATTCCTGGCTAATGAACCCAGAACAGAAAAAGTCTCGAAACCACAGTTTGGAAAAGAGATGAACTCAAGTGTCCTAGAGACTGAGAGCTGACTGAGAGAGTGAGATGACCCCAGAGAGAGAGCACTTCGGGACAGAGCCTCATCTATGTACTGGGCATGACGTGCGTGATATGGAGTAGACCATCAGCCAATTTAGGTCTCCATCCCAAGCCTAAGGTCAAATTCTAGGCTGGTAACTGGGGCTGTGCTCCGTCCCAGCTTCTCCTGCCCCTGCAGACACTGGCAGAGGAGAGAAGCTGAAAAGTCCTTGACTGTCCTGGCAGCAGCTATGAACATCAGTATGTGATCAGCCTTCTTCTCAGCACAAATCCAAAACACAGCCTCTTACTAGCTACTGTGAAGAAAGTTGACTCTGTCCCAGCTGAAAGCAGGGCAATGGAACTCATGTTATTACTTATTCTTCTGCTCACTATTAGTTTTCCTTTTCAGCTGTCTTGTGCTTTGGTTTTTGTGAACTATTCCAGGCTGAACTTGATGTTTATCACAAATCTAGTTGCTGCAGCCATGAATAATGTCAATATTGTGCATTAATTAGATGCAGAACCAAGAATCAGTCATTTCATGAAGTTTCCTAGAAAAATGGATCAAGAAGAAAAGATGTGGATTGTCAAAATGGTGCAATGTGGGACTTAGTGGAGGAGTTACTACTCAGATTTTCTGTAGGACAACTGTTTAGGCTGGATACGTGATCCATTTTCAATTGAACAATCAGTGTTGCTGGTATTAGTGGTGCTGTACAGCATATAGGAAATCACTGACAATTTGTCTCCTGCTGATCAAATTAATTGGCATTCCAAAGGGAGGATAAATATTTTCTGTATTTCCATACTATGTGTTTTGCTCAAAAAGAAACGCTAAGCTGAGGTACTCTGATCATCATCTTCTAGTTATTCCTAATTTTCTCAAATCAAGGAAATTCCTTTGAGATGCTTTAATCTAGCAGATAGAAGCAATAAAAGATTAAACAGCTGGACGAATTCAAGTAGGAAACGGGGTTTGAATCTTTAACGGTGACTGTATGAAGAATTTATCAGAGTTCTGTATCGCCTGAAATCACTAAATCAGGGTGACCTTTGTAAAGAAGAGCTCATAGTTTGTCTAGAAATCTCTGCTGTTTGCATTGTGCTATTGATCTAATAATACAGTTACAGTTAAATCCTCACATGAATATATTACCATTTTGAAAATTCCTCTCTTCCCTCTTCTCTGATTGTGCTGTGCACATTGATGGGAATCTTGAGTGTGTCTTTAGATACTAGCAAGACAGCAGTGATACAAAACTGGTGTAACAGACTGAGATGGGGAAATGGGAATTAAATACCTGGATCACTACAATGTCTTGGTTGATTAATGAAACACTACAGTCTATAATCTTTTTACTTTTTTTTTTTTAAGGGCTGATTTTAATTAACAAATTTAGGAATTATAGAAACTGAAATGATGCATACAGAGCAGAGAACACCAGTGTTCTCAGTTCATGGGAGCATTCTCCATAATACTTTCAGAATTGGAGCTCATTATGTTGTTTAACTCTGGAAATCATCCTTTCTGCATTCCTTTTTCTCAAGCGGCAGCATCTCTCTGACTGTGTTGCCTGGAGTATTAAGATATGAAAAGGTAATCCTGTAACAGTTGGGATTCAGTAGCTATACATGAAAAGGAGAAAAAAAAAATCCTACTATTCTCAGAGAAAAGCCCAAACCCTGTAATTAAGATAACACTTAATTTGACAACTGAGCAGGAGCCAGACCTTCAGTCATGTTGGAGCCAGTATATTTCCACCAGTTATTTTAAATCTTTTCAGTTGCCAGATATTGTTGCTTGTCTGTCTGGCAGGACACCAGTGGTGCTGATCTGTGATCCAACCAAATAGGAAGGATAAATTAACGGTGGTGTAGCTGGTTCATTCTCAGTCCACCAGAATTAAACACAAGTGCAAATGAGACCATCATGAGATCATGTTTATGTCTGCAGAGCTGAACATATTTAAGGTCCTTTTTACTGTATGAGAATATGGAATGGATCCATGACGATAAGACTAAACTGATTGCTTCTCATATTTTAGGAGAAATATTTTTATAAGTTATAAAATCTATATTGTATTCATGCTATAAGTACATATGTTAAGTTTTCTACCTGAGAGACCAAGGTCTTCTGACCAAATTCACAATTTGTGCTGAATTTTTATGTGTTGCTGCCATTTATTGTTGAACATACAAGACCAGGTATATCACACTTGGAAAACTGTTTTGAGTATAAATCTTGAAGATTTTTCTGCAGCTGAAATTGTATTCTTGTAACCTGGATATGTGCTTGGCAACTGTTGGTGGCTTTTAAGTAGGCTTCTGTCCCAGGTTATGAATTTCCCTGTAACAGCTCTTAGTTATGCTGATGTTACTGTTCAGCTCTCTTAAAAGAAAAAATAAATCCTAAATTCCTCCTGCTTAATAGCAAGGAAATCTCCCAAGACATAAACTTCTGCTTGTTACCTAGGATGGTACTGGTGAAAGAGAGTAGAAGGGAGACTGAGAACCTTTAAGTGCTTTGGTGAAAGTCCGTTGTATATAACCAACTTTCACTTCTAAATACTCTCATACTCTTTGTTTTTGTTGCTTGATACATAGTTTTGTTAGAAATTGTTTGTTCAGATACATTTTTGAAATTGATGTGATAAATCTTCGTAAATACAATCAGTGTCAAATGCTTTCTGCAATGTATTGCAAATTGATTTCATTGTCCATTGCTCTCCTTTCTTTGCTAGTAACTAATGCACCACATAAGCAGTGAGCTATTCGACTGTTTTCCTTACTGCAAATCGTAAATATGAAGTTCTTAACATAAGGACATTTTATCCTAATTTGTGAAGTTGTTTTCTAGAGAAAAATGAAGCGCATGTTTTTAAGCTACATAACAATAAAAAGCAGATGGAAATCTTATTATCTGCGGATTTGTAGAGGGAGCCCTGTGTACGAGCCTAATATAATTTCATGTAAAAGCACAATGTTTCGGTTTTTTATTTAAATGAAAAGGTCTGGTATGCCCAGAAGAAAACATTTCATTATGGATTTGTCCTTTGCAGTCAAATAGTTCCTCTTGTCTAGGTTTTGTGTATTTAGATAGTGTACTCTGATTTTTTTTAATTTATTTTAGAGACGTTGAGTCATTCTTTTGATAATAAATGTTCTGCTCAAAGAAAAACTGAAAGTCTCTTATTTTAAAACTTGGTTTTTAAATATATGAATCATAATCATCTTACTGATGGATGCTGAGAAAGCTGAGGTTGGTGTCATTGGGAATTAATAGCGAAAGACTTGTTTCTTCAATGTACGATTGTGTTGTCCTTTCCTGCATCCTTATTTGGACTGACATTGCCTTTCAAGTTAAATACATAAAGTAGCACTACCTATAAAAAAAGATTTCACAGTTCTGCTTTAGGGTACTGGAAGGTTTGTTTGAATGTTATATCTCAAAATCTTACATGTGAGGCTGGAGCCATGCCATCTGTGGTTAACTGTGCATTAAGGAGACTGCTGCCAATACAAGTGTACAAGAAGACAAGTAAGATGAGTTGGAAATTATCTGCTAGAAATAAGAGAGAACCATATTTCTGATATAACTAGAGCCCTGCATTAAAAGAATGTGTTACATTTCCATTACTTATATGCTTGTTCTTTAACGTTTTCCTAGTTGAAACCCTGTGTAGCTCTTAAAGGATGTTTTCCCACAGCCCCTTTCCCCAGCTGAGTAATTGCCAAATATATGAAGCTTTGCATTATTTTGGAGAGTTGGTTGACAGATTGAGTAGTGAAAAAAAACCCCACCTTCTAACATTGGACATATCCTCTTATGAAGAGAAGATAAATCGTATGGTGTTACTTCACTTTGAAGGTCAACAGCAACAGTATTCAAGTTGAGATTGTGGCTGAAAAATACAGCAAGGGGTGCCACTCTGCAGAGACCCCAGCACATTACAAGGCTGTAAAACTCCACAAGAACCTACAGGACTCATTTTGATGAGTCACGCAGAGCATGGAGTGATCCTGTCATCTGGCTGAAACATGAATCATGATTCATCTGCATGTCTCAGCACTGATTGTTGGTGAGATTCTGGTGGGGCACTGACGGCTGATGAAGTTTGAGAAAGCTCTGGGGTTAGACATCTTCTAGCGCAGGGTCATGGCATTTCACTGAGGAAAGGATGTGCATACAGAGACTGGGATGGCAAATGCCTGTTTTAGATTCCTGTTCAAAATGTGAAGTGCAGAAATGCTTTAAGATGTGTAAATCCATTCTGCATATTCTCTACCGTATGGTAACAATCTTTATGGCTTGTTCTATTATTTTAGTATTTTCAGCAAAAACTCTGTGGCTGCTGGTAGAAACATCCTAAGTTAATTAATATAGTAAACAGGAGACAAAAAGGCCACCAGCTTGCTCTGACCAAAGTTGTCTAACACAACGTGTAGTTATTCATCTTAGTCATATGATTTTTGTACTCAAATAAAAATCTAGTACACAGGTATGGCAGTTGATTCCATGTATTTGCAACATAAGGTGACTTGAGAAATCAAACAAAACATGGTTTATGATTTTCAGCACTGCTGGTATTTTTAGTCTGCTTTCATTGTTTCTTGATTTCTTCCTCACAGGTGATAGAAGTTGGCTGGTGGAAACCAATAAGGTAGAAATATTCTGACAACTTAAAGAAAAATAAATCACTGATGAGAAATGGAACCTGTAGCATAGAAGAATTAATAGTTTAAAGAAGTTTTGAATATTGATGGGTTTGAAATTAACTATAGCAATGCATCAAAGAGCTAGGTAGTGATATTGATGGAGAACTGAAATGTAGACTTTGGGAAAGAAGGAAAGGTTTTGAGCTTAAAATGATTCATTGTGTTAGAACCAGAATTATTTTCTGGGTGGGAGGGAGATGGGAAGGGACTTTTTTTGTCTGCAGATTAATTTTTCAAATGGGAAACAGCAGGTTTCATTAGAAATGATCTCCCTGTGTTTCTGAAGATGAGATACAGGAAAAGGCAATTTCTGGTTGACATTCATTGGGTTTGCTTTTCTTTTATGTGCAGCAGTCGTCTAAGCAGAGTTCTGGGAACGTGTATGGAAAATACATTAGTTTGTGACTCCCATGCATTGAATTACTGCCTGACCTCTGCTTTACTTTCCCTGCTCTGCTGCAAAAGATATTGAACATCTGATGCTTTCTTCCCCTCTACCCCCCCTCCCCCAAATTTACATGTAATTAAAACAGTTTTATACACAGAGGAGCAACTAAGGAACACAGAAGTTAATCTTAAGATTACACAGGACTGAAATGTAATTTTAGAAACTACTCTGAGTTTCCTGAGTGATTCTATTAGCCCGGGAAGAACAAAGAAGTCCTAGTACTTTTCTGCTTTAACATTTGATATCAGTGAGCAGTAAGTTGTTCCTCTCTTTGAGCAACTAATTCCCAGCCATGCAGTCGCGCTGGCTCTTGGCAAAGAGCAATGCTGCCACTGTTCCATACCACCTGCTCTTAGTGAAAAGAGTGGTAGTGTTTATTTTCCTTCCTGTAGTGATCAGGGAAGAAGCTGTGTCACCTCAGGGGCGACCATTTCTTTGCCGGGAAGCAGAAGTGAGGTTTGTGTGGCATGGTGTCTGCTCCCCCTCTGGTCACTGCCGTGTTCCTGATGTGCCGTGGGGGATATGTGGTGTGTCCCCCAAGGCCAGGACTGTGGGAGCACTTCAAACATCTCCTTTTCCAGATTACAGGCAGTGGGATCTTCATTCCTGTGTGAATGAACAGTGACAGTGATACCAGCTTAGACAAAGCGGACTCCACCACCGGTGCGTACAGAGAAGCTGCTCTAGTGGGTGATTCAGAACAGGGTCTTGATTTGTGCCTCCCTGTTCCCCCCAGGAGGGACTGGACTCCTGGACTTAGTTTCTTAAACTTGCATGGTAGAAAATCAAAAGTTGCGTAGTTCCTCCCTAGGAACAGAATGTGAGTCACCAAATGCAATTGCTTACTCTAAGAGGTACAATCCTATCAAGTCCATTGCATTAGTTTAATTGGTATTGAGTTTCAGGTATATAACTTATGTAAAAGGAGTGCGAGGAATAGAAAGGCACAGAATGCTTTTCTGAAAAAAAAGCTTTTTCTGTGTTGAATAAATGATACCCCCTATTAAAAACAGTTGCCTGTGAGGAGTAGGTGATTGTGAACAGGGACAAGAGATGAAGACTTTTTGACAACTTGTTAGAAGCAAGAACACTAATGATAAACTATATTTTTGTTTTAAACTACATCTTTTAAGGAAGAAATGTAACAAAAAGCATAGGCTTGTCATGTGTGTTCTTTTAGCTGAGAACTCCTACTTCCAAGGCTGTACATCAAGGGAGGTTTTGCTTCAAAGCTGTCTACACTGAGGAATAGTAACATCTAATGAAACTGATAGTTAAAACCTCAACTATCACATAAAAACTGAGTAGATATAATAGTGTCTGCAACTGTTGCACATCTTCTTTGATTTATTTCACTTTTGATCTTTACCACCTGCTGGACCAGCATAGCTTTCTTCACCCTGTTTCTTCCTGGGTTGTTTTTAAATGAACCAATATACCAAACAAAAATACATTAACAATCCATGCTTATTTTTACATGATCATTATTTAAGCTCAATAAGAAAGGACATGGATAACAACTGATCAGCTATCCAGAAAAAAATGAGCCTCATGCAGAAGAAATAGAACAAGGCTACATCTTTAAATAAAACAAATTTCTGTCATTTAAAGATTGCAATTTATTATGTGGCATGCTGGCTTGTGCTACAAAT
This sequence comes from Syrrhaptes paradoxus, assembly GCA_013400615.1. Lineage (NCBI taxonomy): Eukaryota > Metazoa > Chordata > Aves > Pterocliformes > Pteroclidae > Syrrhaptes > Syrrhaptes paradoxus. Next base: position 11,432 of record VZTO01012811.1, read on the forward strand.
TTCCCTCTACACCCGACAATGTATGTTATTCTTATTTTAACACAGTTGCTGCTCTTGGGCAAACAGTATTTTGAAATGCTGTTGTTTTCTAGGTTTGAAAATAGATTTTGTAAGTATGAATTTGAAAGTGATTGTATATATTGAGCTTGCCGAAGATTGGGTTTGAACATACAAAATACAGGTGAGTTCAATGTTGGTACCTGTATTTCTTAGCGAAGTATTGTATCGGTTCAGTTTAACATATTAAATAATATACGGGAGTGGGCAGAAACCTGTATAGGTTTTCTGGTTAGAAATAAGAGAAAAAAAATCCAGTCATTCTGATGATATGAAGAATTTACGTGTTAATGTCACTAGTTATTGCAAAAATAGATAGAAAAGAAGTGAATGGTGGAAGGTTTACTGTTTTGATTGCTGCAAAATAATTTCTCTAACCAACTCTAGAATATCCTTCTAAATAATTTTTTAATTAAATTTTCTTCCACTGGAAGCAGAGGAACTCTGACAATCATTTTTGCTCCTCTTGTGGTAAATCTGGAGGAATACATTTTTCCACAGGGCACATGTGTGCACATGAGTGTGTGTACGATGGAAGGAAGATCTGTCTCCACAGAGGTAAACTCCTAGGTATTTGCTCCCAACGCAGCTGGATTTTACCACAAGAAGATATTTGTCTTTTTGAGGAAAACAAGGCTTAGATTAGATTCTTGAATACTGACTTCCAAAGAGTGTAGCATATATGCGTTTGCAGTATTTGTTAGTTTAACAAGACTCAGTTAATGTTCTGTTAAAAAGAAGGAATGTGAGTCGGTATTACAACAGAAGCCAGAGAGCATTTTGTTATTATTTTCACTAATTTTCCAAGCACTGAATTTACTGTATTCCCAGATAGTTTGTGACACTTCTGTTTCCTTTCTTACATCTTCATGTTTTCATCCTTAGTACAATATATTTATTTGAGTTCTCTTAAATAAAACAAAGAAAAAAACCCACAAAACAAAACCCAAAACAACCCTTTGCTTGAGAATAAAAGCTGGTTTTGCAGAACTTTTAGAATTACATGGGCACTCTTTATGTAAATCACATATGTTATCTATTTACTGGATTAACATAACAATACAGAAAATCCTCCAGCGTGCTAGTACACCTGCCAGCTGAGACAGTAGATACAGGAATGAGTTTGGTTTATGGAGTTGCACACTGAAGATTAGCAGAGCCCTACCAGTTGAGTGCAATGCGACATGTTCCACTCTGTTTGCCTTTATGAATCTTCTGGTGATTACACAAGATTTTCTCGCAGTCATAAGATACCAGCTTGTTCTATACTGAGCTGCCTGTGTGTGAAGGTGGCAATTGGAACACTTAAGCAGCGAAGTCTCAGCCCAGGCTGGGTACCCCCAGCTAGGGGGGAGATTTTTTTTCTTAGGATATTAGCCAAATAATATGGTTAAAGGATGCGAGAACCTCACATATGAGGAAAGGCTGAGAGACCTGGGACTGTTTATCCTGGAGAAGAGAGGCTCAGGAGGATCTCATGAATACGTGGAAATATCTGAATGGAGGGTTGAAAGAAAATGGAGCAGACTCTCTTCAGTGGTGTCCAGTGACAGGACAAGAAGCAGTGGGCACAAACTGAACCACAGGAACGTAAATAATTATTTATTTTTTTTTTTACTGTGGATAACTGAACACTGAAGATTACTTAAAACACTATGTTAAAAAAGTCATGGTGAGAATAAGGCACCTCAGCATTAAGGCAATGAGGTGATGGTCTGCTAGCAGCTTTTTTGATGCTCTTCTGTTTCTCTGATCCAGGGAACTCCGCTGCCATGCCGTGCAGCAGTGCAGAGCGTAGGCATGATGAGATCATCCAGCCTGACTCAGGAACCATAGAGGCAATTTATCACAGGAGGCATGTAGCTTCCTCTGACTGCTGATTAAGCAGAACTCTTATCAGGGCTGAGTAGACTCTGAAGTAAGCTTAGCTCGTGTATCTACACTGCAAGATATATTCAAGATTCTCCTGATTTAAATAAACAGGAGCAGATGCTTAGAGGTTGCAGATTGTGACAACATTCACTGGATTCAGTGGCTGGACTTTCATTTAGATGTGGATTTGTGCACTGCACTGTTACAGTACGTCTGGTCCAAGCCATTGAAAATGGATTAAAAAAAAGATGCTCAACAATTTGAGAATTTGATCTGCCAATAATTGTTGTCTATACAACAATCTGAGAAATGATTTAGTAATTAGACACCTAACCATTATGTACTTATAACAGGAATTGTTTAAATTACGTAGGGATATGTTTAATCAAGTAAAATGACTTCTTTAGAAATACCAGCTGCTTGATCTCTTTCACTGTCAAGTTATTTTTCAGCTTGAAAAAACTTAATGCTATTTTTCCGTAAGTGTGTATTGTTTCAGAAGCAGATTAAAGGGAGTCGGTTCATCGACTATAAACACCCCATTTACTTGAAGTAATTATGTGAAAAATTTCTTCCAGGAAGAATATTTGATATGAAATGAGTCAGTAGTATGTCCTAATGTTTCTGCATAAAATGAGGCTTTGTCTCAATAAATTAGAGCCTGTAAAGCCATGATCTTAATAAACTTCACAAATTACTTTGCTAGTGACTGTTAAACTGGAAGTGTTATCCACTCTGGAGGGAAGAAATTGTTTTCATACTTGTTTATTTCTGCATATCACAGTAATTGTAAGGCATTCTTTTTGATGTAATCCATTATACAGTTCTATTTAAAAAGAGATATGAGCCGTTTTGTGTAACAATTTAATAACTTTTGAAAGTAGATATTCACTCATCAAACATTATTAAATGGATTCACTCAGAAATGTTCAAATAATTACTAGAAAGAAGTGAAGAATATAGTGCATTTATTCTTGGTTTTTGAAAGCTGTTCCCTTCTAAGCAAGGTTCTCTAGTATTCTTGAACAGGAACTCCCTATGTGCATGGCCTATTGAAATAAATGAGCTCTTATGACTATTCAGCAAATCATTTATGCGTTGGTGTAATATTAACTTTATTAACAGGTCCTTTTAAATCACCATGATAAAGTGCAGCTTTCATTCTTTCAAGTTATGAGAGGCAGAATACTGAAAAGCAGACCTGAATCATGATTTGGTGGCTTTTACCTTTTCTTCCTACCCAGAGCTTTCTACTTTTGTATTGCCCTAAGTGCTTCCCTAGACTGAGATTGCAGAACCACCTGGAAACTCTGCTTCCTGTGTACATTTCTCTGAAAATTTAACTTTAGTGGGCTTGTTTTCCATTTGACTGATGCTGGGAAGCTTTATGAACGTAAATAATGTTTAAAAAATTGGCTTAATCTTTTTTTTTTTAATTATGACATAAAGATGGTCAATGTACAAGGCTGTAAATGCAATTAATTATTTCCATAATTATGAATAAGAATTCTATGACATAGTTAAGAGTCAATAGTATTTCCTAGGAGAATTTCAAAATGTCTAAAATCAACTAATTTGGAAAGAGTTTAAGGAAAATTAGTAATTGGATGTGTTTCTGGTGAGTTTCTGAGGGCGTTCATGCGAACCCTGTGTTTTTATTTTCGTCAGTGATTTTTGGAGCAATGTAGAAAGACTGCTAATTAAATTTGTTATTTAGAGATGGTAAGAATTAAAAATTATATTGGTTATAGTACATTGATATGGTTTTTTGATTTGTATGCAGAGGACAGTCCATTCCGAAAGTCTTTTACATCTGTGCCTAGGATCTAAAAATGCAGGAATACTCTACGGTATGGAATAGATTATTCTGAAAACTGATGAATCTGTAAAGTATTTAATTGACATGGTGTCCAAAGAATTAATCGTGATTTAAACTGTAGGATGATGTTGATGTAATTCTTCTGTAGGTGAACAGGAGAAGTGGAAGCAAACCCAAAGTTCTTTTGAAAGTAAAGTTTAACATTTTTTCCTCTGATGTTCCTGCTTGTTAAGGATTTGATAGTAAGAAAAGAGCCACAAAAATACTTGAAAAAGAAGAACTTGGGTCAGAGAGATTTTAAGATCTCCATTTCTCAAGTTTATCAGAAAGCAGATAGCAATTAAGCTTTAGTATGATGCATGAGAAACTTGATTAAAAAATTGCTTAGCTCTGAAGGGCTCTTTCATTCTGCAAGGAAAGGCACATTCAAATGGGAAACTTGAATTTGTTAATAGTTTAGAGGGTGATAAACATTTGGAACAAACTAACAAAGGACAAAATGGATTCTTAGTTCTTTGTGGTATGTAAGACAAAACTTAATGTATTTTCTGGAATTCATCCCAAGTGTTCTAGTGTTTCCTGTGGATTTGAAATTATAATCTGTAATCTATAAATTTTCACTGTAGTTCACGAAACCTAAACTCCTTCACAAGTACCTTGTTTAGCAGAAACAAAGGGAAGACATACCAGAAAGACAAGCAAGGATGGGACATTGGAACAAAAGATCTTAGGAATGGTATCTGTATTGGCATGTGATGATACAAAGAAAGTAATTTTGGAATTTCATTGCACTGTTTAGAGTTTAACTGTAGTAGCTTAATAAGGAGAAAAACATCATCTAATCCAGCCTTTCACCAGTGTAGTCTTGTCCTCCAAATTACTGCATGTTTGCTAGTCCTTTGTCTTGTTTTGTAATGGATCGTAAAAATGAAGAATGTCCAGATAATCATTGGTATCTCATCTATTAGAGTACCATTGGGCTGAAAATTGCCCTTCAGTGGTGGATGATTGTACTATTAAGTGGAGAGGCTTTGTATTATAATGACTTAATTATTAATAAGGCTGTGAGAGAATTGCCAGAGTAAATTTCTAAAATACCCGATGCTGCAGTTGAACATTTTCAAATATCTCAATATTTCTGTCTGAAAGGGATCATTAATTCCACATCTAGGGAAAAAGTGGACTGCTCAGGTCTGTGAAAAATCCAGAAGCTACCTGTGATGAGAACTGATTTCAGGTTTTACCTCCAAGTTTACCTTTCAGGGACAAGGATTTGGTGTGTAGGGGCATTGAAGATTCTTTAAGCCACTGTCCAGAAAGTGATGCTGAAGACTTGCAGTAGGCGAGTTTGCATTAAATTCCTTGTGTATGTGAAATAAAATAATACTTTTGATCAGAGTGGCTAGTGGAAGGAGATACAGTCATGATCTATGAAGGGAAGATCAGCCTTTTTGCTTCCTAAGAGTTTTCATGTGATTCAGACTCTTGAACATCATCAGAGTTCTTAGACTGTACACTGTGGAAATGTTGCCCCCTATGTCTTAGACTAGAGTCTGGAATTAGTGTCAGCCCTGATGAGAACTGATGCCCATAATATTTTATTGCTGAGTTTTTGCCTGGCTTGCCCTGTCACCTCAATGGTTTGCCGAATTGTTTTTTCTTTTGAGGTTTTTCTGGTACGTAAACTCTTGCTTCTTTGAACATGAAAGATTCAGACAGGAAACAGCTTGCAAATTTAAATCTCTTTCCAAACAGTATTTAACTCAGTGTTCACTTGAATTCTATGAGGGACCAGCCGTAAGTGTGTTTTGGCCATGCCATTTCTTCCTTGCTGTCTTCTGTTTCTGCTTCTGTTTTTTTCTGCTCCTTCTCTTTCACACAGACAAACAGCTACAATCAGATCAAATCCTGCATCTGCAATTAGTTCAATAAGCCTCTCTCCATTTAAAGGTTCTTATGTATTTTGTGGCAAATTATTTTTTATGGCAAAAGTACTTTTTTTCTTTTTTTACATTGAAAAAGCAAACAAGAGGGTTTATTTTTACTTTTTCTATACAAAGCTTTTTTCATATTTCTCTGAAAAAGATGAGTGTTTGTAACATCCCTATGAAACTGATATTAAAAGATATTATGCCTATGAGATTATAATATTTTAGAATTTTAAATAGCTGGGTAGCATTTTAAATCCAAAGCAGAACACTTTGCTGGCTGACTTAGGTGTTGTGCTGAACTTGGATTCTTTTTGTGATTCTTTTAATCTGCAGCTTGAGGGAGAATGTACCACGAGCTGTTGGAAGTTGGTGTTCTCATTACTATAAAAAATACCGCATAGAAAATTGTAACTTTAAAAAAAAGGTAAGTGTAAAAATCCCAATTTGAAAACTACATTTTTTTCAAAATTCCACTTTAATAATATCTCCAAAAAACAACCCAGAAGTAAACAAAATACATAACTCTAGCTTTTAAAGACATTACCTAATTGAGACTGCAGCTAATGGACTGTGGGGCCATTTCAGGGGAGGTTATTTTGTGAATATAGACTAGAACTAAATTTAAAAAAAGTATAAAGCAGATATGATAAAAAGTTGCATGAACTTACTATTCAGCATCCAACCATCATAAAGGAGATGTAGTCCTGCTGGTTAAAAACAAGCTTTGTGACTATGGATTTGATATAAAAATAATTTCATTTCTGTTGGTTTCTCCAGCACCTGTTTTTTTCTGAGCTCTTTTACTGACTTGGATCAACTTTATCTTTTGAAGTTTTCTTTACTGCAGCTATCTTTTAAAGTTTTTTTTTTGACACCTTTATCTATTAGCTTCCTTATCTTGTGAATTTTTACAGATTGTGGTCGTGACTGGTTTGCAATTTTGAGAGTTGTCCTACAAGCAAAGCCTGCTATGTAAGGGTATTGTGAATGAGTAACTTAGCAGGTCTCTGAATAGTATTGGGAATGTAGGAGTGTATGCAAGCTAGCTCCTTTTTGAAACTCTTTCATCATCATTTGAGGGCCAAAAAAGCTGAAGGCTGGGAATTCCATTATTACTGTATTTTATTCTTAAGTAGTGCTTATCTTTACTGTGAAGATTCGAGTGAAAGGTTGAAGCCATGCTATGTTTTTATCAAATTAATTTTATATAGGAGGAACAAGAAAAATCAGTATTTTATCATAATGGATATAAATAATCTTAAGACTATGCTGCAATGTGTGTGATGTCTCTTGATAAACCACAAATGAATAAAAAGACAGAACCACAGGAAGATCTTCCAGGTCCAAGAAGAAACAAAAATGTTTGGTCCTTTCTTTTCTGTCCCTTTCATTATAGGCAAAGGAGAAGGGACCCACTGGAAGGCTGAAAGCACTCAAAATGTTAATTGTATATGTAACTGCAAAAGTCCTGAAACTTGCCTCATAAGGTTCAAACCGCCCAGATGCTCAAGTCTTCATTAAGACACAACATGGTGTTAGAAATCCTGGGTCTACCTTCAGGAGAAGTGCTGCACCAGCCTGCTGCAAGGACTGCTGTTCAAAGGCAGAGCCAGAGGTCTGGGCAGCAGCAGGGCTGTGGGAAGGGCTGATGAGCTCCGGCTGTGCCCTACGCTGTCCTGGGCAGAGGCTGCACTGCCTTGAAGCACTTTGGTCTGTACTGGCTTGGATGTCTCTTTGCTGAGCTCTCTGTATGCATTGTTGGAGTTCAGCAGCTTCATGGAGATATACTTTTCATATGCAGACATGGTAATGAAATGGTGCAGATTGCTTCTTGGCTTTATTAAATCTGTTGATTTATTCAAATTGAGGATCTGACTCAAAACATCTGTTTTGTTAATTTCTGTTATTCCCCTGCATTACAGTATTTCTATTTATGTTGTAAATTTTTTTTAATAGTTTGTAAGGAAACACAGGAAGCCAGACTTGTGTTAGGTGCAACATTTTTGCTTAGAGAAGGTAGATGTCGGCAGGTACAGTGGCCAGCTGGTACTCTGGTGGATACTTTGCTTTTCTGCCAGGAAAAAGATCTGAATGCATTAAAAATATATTGAATGTAGTATGGTACAACTTCCTTTTATTTGGTTCCCTGTTTCTGTACAGTTCTTATCAACATAAAGGTGATTGCTTCTTGAATCTGTGTTATTATAGAAATGAGATAATTGTATCTCTGCTAGTCTCAAATTTATATTTGACCCAAGGCATATCTCATTTTCTGTTACCAAATGTAACTAGACTGCAATATATTTGGAAAGTTTCAGAAGACTTCTCTGTCAGTAGCTGCACCTTGCTGCCCAGCATATGTCAGTATGTTCTTTACAGTAAATCAGAGAATTATCCAGGTTAAATAATTGTGGCTGGACCATTTTCCAGACATGAGTCTGACCTATTTAGTTTATTTTTGTGTGGGAGCTGTTCCATAACTTTCATCATCCTTTCCTGTTCTCCATAGTTTTTTCAGTTCTGATGTTTCCCTTCACTAAAGGAAGAGGGATAGAACCACCCACAGTATTTAGGTTATGAGCTTGTCATGGATCGATAGAGTAGCATGGTAATGGTTTCATTACTGACTTCAGTGGCATCAGTGTCTGAGAACCCTTTAAAGTGAAATCTCTAGGAGTTTTTAAAATTAATTTTGTGGGGTTTGTCCTCCCTAAACTTCATGTCTGGTCTATCCATCTAAAAAAATTGGAAAATGTGTAATTTTCCGTGGAATGGAAGGTGCTAAAAGTCTCTGAAAAAGTAAATATGACAAGGTTGCCCGAGTTTAGAAGTACTTACTGCAAATTAGTATCAGCACTCTGAGATCCCAGGTTGCCTATTTCTTCCCTTTCTAATTACTAGTCAATGAAGGCCATGTTCTTGAACTGAAATGTTGAGGGAAAAGAAGTAAGATATGACTCAGATAGTCTCTGGCTTTTCTAAGCTCTTCAGTTTCCCTAACTAGAATAGATGAAATTACTGCAAAAATCAAGATTGCTCCTTTGAAAATAATTGTTATATTTTGGTCAAAGAGTCTTCAAGAATTCTGGACAGATGAGCACTGGTAAAGCACAGGTTCAGAATTGTGTGGAATATTTCATTTCAGTTGTATAAAATTAGTGTAAATTTTATCTAAAAAAAGTGCCTGGTAACAGTATGTGTACACAATGCTTCTGCATGGTGTTATATAGAAAAGATTCTCCGCATCACTGTACCATTTGCAGGATGCAAATACAGAAGGCTCATTTTAATAAGAGATTGACCAATGCAATATTTGCCTAGGATTATTGCTGTTATTTCTATATTTTTACATGTACTAATAACCATATTAAAAAAAAACCAAACAAACAACCAAACCTGAAACAAAACAGAGCCAGAATCAGCCAGCCTAAACTCTACGTCCCTAAGCGTGGTGTCTTCTGTTGGATAGTTACCTGTGAGTGCCCAGGACCAACCAACAGAAACCTGAAGTCACTGGAATGCAGGCCAGGCAAATACTTGTCCCATGAGTCTGCCCATGATTCATAAACAAATTCAAGCTTTAGGGACTCAGGCCTTACCAGCTTAGGAGATGTCTCAGATCACTTGCTGAAATGAAGGTGATGCTGGCTTGTGTTTACGAAGTGGTGTAATCCCTTTGTTTAGAGTTAGCTGCATTATTTAGCTTTGGCAAAATTATAATAATTCTGACTCTTAGGTTTCAAAGGAGCTAAATAATTGTCAGAAAGCAATATCTTCATCCTGTTTGTTTTTGAATCTATCAACATATCACTCTCAGCATCCTAGAAACTTCTTTCCACCATTACTCTATGTAGGGTAGAGCAATAGGAAGTCCTGACTGGCAAGCTGATTGAGGGGTATGTGTAGTTCCTGACATGCAGAACTATTTAGCAATATTGAAAAAAAGCTGCTTGATACAAGGCATTAACAGAATGCATTGTGAAAGCCTGGCACCCAAATTAATGTGACTGCCAATGTCAAACCAAAAACTTTGCTAGGAAAACAATTTGTCAAGTACTAAGCAGACACCATCATGGCAGATTGAATGAACGTTCTTACAGGGATACCATCTGTTTGTAATGGGTTTTTAAGAATAGCAGATGAAAATGCACTGAAGACATGAAAGTGAAAGACTGAACATCAGTAGAAACAGGGACGCAGTACATACAAAGCACTGGTGGAATAGGTCAGCTAGTATAGGCAACAGAACTGGAGACACTGGTGCAGAAGAGAATGTGCTAGTGTACTAATGAAAAATAATAGTCTTGGAGCAGAGAGGGAGAACCACCATGAATAATTATGACTACCAGTTACTGGATAGCTGTTGTCCTTGCCTGAGAAAGGTTGGTGATGGAATGGAAGAATATGGAAGGAACATCTCTTCTATGCTGGAGAAGTGGACCCACACAGGACGAGCCTGTCATGGTTTAGATACCTGGCCAAATTGCTTTGGTCTTTTTCTGCAAAACTCATACTTTGTGCTCTGGTGGTGCTCCCTGTTTCGGTCCTGGGAGTGTCAGTTAAATTTGCAGTCATACAAAATGAATGATTGTTCATTTTAAGTCTTGTAGCCTCTGGTGCTTAAGATCAGGCTAATCAAAAGAATGATATATGAATATAGAATTCTCTGTATTCTATAGAATTCTCCATTCTATATGAATATTGAATAATCTCTATTCCCTGGTGGGAATGTGTTACAGGTCGATTTTTATGGCTTAACACAGAGATAAGCCAACATCAGCACTGCAATACCCAGTTTTAAAGTTCTCTTTCCTTGGGAATAAATTCCAAACTTTAGAGTCAAGTAATTTGTATGCTGCAGGGATGGAGCCCTATGAAAGAGAGGCTCCTGGGGCCAGCTTCTAGGAAGCACTAAGGAGAGGGTGTGTCTGAACTCCTTTGCTTTCTGGAACAGAGGTGCATAGGTCAAGCAGAAATCTCTTTCCGCTGAAGATCCAGATGTTGGAGTCCTGCCCTGAAGATATACTGCTCTTTGAGCCAGACTCACTGGTTTTGGATAGTGACAGGGCATCATAATGGCAGCCTTGTGCCCAGCGGCTCTGCTCTGAGGAAATCTGAGCATGTGTCCTTGCCCTCAGGTGCAGAGAGCCTTATAAAGTGTCTGTGGATGCCTCTGTGGGGCAGGCAGGGATGCAAATCCTCTTGGTGATGGTAGAAATAGGTGCTTTGAGTACTCATACAGGGGTGGGTTTTTGAAAGATTCAGTTGCAGTTACTAGATCCATGAATCAAAGATGAGTCTGACGCAGGATTTATTTAGTTTGACACTGTGGAGATCTTTTTCTAACTTCTGTCGTGAAGTGCAAATGATGACTTAAAACATCAGAATACATCACAGATGTATGTGTTATAAATGCCCTTTGTAACAGCTGAGCCACTTTCAATGGCAAGATAGGTCAGGATCCCCGTATTGCTTACTGTTCTTATAAAAAGTTGTTGCTAAGATCAAACCAAGTAGACCGCTTTGTTTTACCCCAGTTCTGGATATTTTCTTCCCAGAAATTAATCTGATCCACAGAGATTCCTGAAAATCCTTAGAGCTTTTTAGAGTAATCTCCTGGTGACGATATGTGACATTCTTGACCTGTTCAGCTCTTCTAATGTGTGTTTTGTCCTTCACTAATTTATTTTGCTAATGCGTGTGATTCAATTATGTTTATACAGTGGTCTTTCACTGCAGAACTTAAACCAGAAGAAAACCACCAAAAATACTAATCTCCTCAGATTTCTCTCAAGTAAGTATAATGCACTGTAATTGAAATTAAAGTATTTGTTGTCACTTGCAACTGTTTTACTTTGCAATAAATACTGAAGAGAGGATACTGTTTTTTTGAGCGCTTTTACCATTTAGGTTTCTTTTTTGGCACAGCTGTGAATCACTGAACTCCTAATTTAGAAGAGTTTAATTAAAGTCTGTTTTTTTTTTTTTTTTTTGGTTTTTTTTTTTTTTAAATTATTTTTTTNCTTCTATCATTCAAAAAACTTCCATCAACAGCACTTCACGGTTCATTTGAATGTTCTTATTTTGCTGGTGTAATCTGGTGGTGGTTTATTGTTTGGAGAGGAAAAGATATCAGGGACTCAGCTGCCATTTGTTTGATGCTTCTGCAGGTGACATATTACATTGTCAACACTTGCTTTGTAATACTGTCAGTAATTTAATTGGCACCATGCTTAGCCTGATGTTATTCACTTTCAGGATGGTTAGATAAATCAAAGCTGTTAGGTGCTGATTCAAAATATTTTTTTAATAGAAATGAGCATTGCTTTCTGCACCAAGACAAGATATCAGGGAGTCATGTTTACTATTTATTCTTCAGTATCAGGATTCAGAAGCATTCACTGTTGCAAACAGTCTTGCTTATGCTGAAAAAATCGTACCATCAGATTCAGAAGTAGTTGCTGTTGTTTTTGAAGGGTTCCCACATATTTCACAAACTGTTGCAATCTGAATCTGTGTGTTTTTTTGGTTATTGATACAGAGACATGCTTCTATCAAATCCAGTTGAGATCTTATCTTGGACTTGCATNAAAAAAAAAAAAAAAAAAAAAAAAAAAAAAAAAAAAAAAAAAAAGAGAGACAATTGAAAAATGTAAGCTGAGAAATTTGGTACCAGACTTCAATGTTTTTATATAATGAAAAATATTTTTAAGGTGTTCCATGAAGACACAAAAATTAAAAATTAACAAACTGGGTTACCTTTAAATTAGCTTTCATCAAAAATGACATTTACAAAAATATTTGATTAATCAGTTTGAGTCCTGGTGGGATTACTTCCATTTGCAGATGATTTTTTAAAAAAACCCAAGATTAAATGATAATCCAGTGATGAGTAGCTTATTACAAATGTAGGGAAAAATGTTTCTTTAAGTTCTTCAGAGCAGTAAAACCAACATGATTAGAAGTTCTTTGCATGTGTCCCTTTCTTTTTCTCATTATATTAGTACATGACATGCTGGTAGAATTAAGTTCTTATTACAGACGACTAGAAGAATTAAAATTGCTTCTGTATCTTATTTCAGAATTGCTTTATAATACAGATACTGCCTCATTGTGTCTGTTGCAGCCACACTAAAATGATTTATGAAATTATAGGAGAGCAAACATCTCATTGCAGCTGTCTTGTGGATGTAGAGGAAAAAACAACAAGCCTAAGCTTCATCATTATGCTATTTCTTATTCACATTTAATTATTAAATCAAAACTGGAATGTATAAAACAGCAATGTGTTTTCCATAAATTTATAAGGGGAAAGTATCTTTCTAGAATTCAAGCTTAGCTATTATATAAGGAGAGTCAGTTCTTTTTTCTATTTGTTCTTTCAGGATAAAGACAAATTATCCTAGCATTTTTGCTTTAGAAATAGACCTTTAGCATGTGACTTCCATGTAAAAAAATGTTGATTTTGAACCCCTATCTCTAGGCATGTAACAATTATCCACTGATAGTTTTTCTGACTGTGGTTATTACTGACCTGTAAAACAAGAATGAAGTGCTGAGAGGTTGTGAACACCAGTTGCACTGAAGCGATATTCTTGTAGTATCTGCTCTCTAGAATTGTATTACTAGGGTGAAAACAAATACATGAAAGTTAAAAACTGCATGTAGAACAAGTCCCATTTAAAATATACATATCCTAGAGCTATCTACAAGAACCATTTGGTAGTGCATTGTCTTAAGTCAATATATCTTTATTTTCTGAATTTTTCAANATTTTAACGCTGGTGTTAAGCGTTAGAAGTTGGAGGAGGGACAGCCCTTTGCTTTTACAATAGGTCCTTATTTTATTTTCCACTCAAAGAAAAGAAGCTGACATGGAAGGATTTTGGCATATTCTAGGTGTATAAGAAATGCAGACTCTGTGCTTAAATAAAATATGTAATTTGTTAGAAAAAGTGAGATAAACAAGAAGAGTGACGTCAATATAATACTAACTTGCCGCAGCCATTCTTGAAGAGGAATCACCCAGTGATTTATCACCTCCTACTTTTCATACTGTTTTGTCTGAGAAAGCCAGAAAGATACGCAAGGAGTGCCTTCTGGGTGTGGCTGTTGAACTTTTGGGTTTGGAGGCATGTAACTGAAAAGAGGCATAGAATTGTAGAGTATCTTCAGTTGGGACCCGTAAGGATCATTGAGTCCAACTCCCTGCTCCTCACAGGACTACCTAAAACTAAACTGTATGACAAGGAGCATCATCCAGATGCTCCTTGAACTGTGACAGGCTCAGTGCTGTGACCACTTCCCTAGGGAGCCCATTCCAGTGACTGACCACCCTCTCAGTGGAGAACCTTTTCCTAATGTCCAGTCTGAACTTCCCCAGACGCAGGTTCATACCATTATCAATGTCAAACTGAATCTGAAGAAAAATAGCATAAAGTTGCCAATGATCCAAGGGTTTAATATTTTGTCATTTCCTTACTGCATTATTTTTATGATATTGTGCCATTCACCAGAAGACATTTTAAGGTGTGACCACTGGCAAGAAATTAAGTTTTTTATACTGATGTACTTTGTGAAGGGAGGGAGGGATTTGGAATTTAAACAAAATCACAAAACTACTCATGTTTAAGAACAGCCTTAATTAGGGGGAGATGGGGGGGGGGAGGAAGGGGACACAAGACACCAAAGAAAAAGAAAATACTCAAAGCATGCAATTACATGAGTAATCTGCAATTTTGCAGGCTGTCTTTTGGTAACCTATGAGTACAGCAGTCCTCACAGGGTCGCTGGATGTTGAACACAGTCGAGCTTTCAGAATTGGTGAGGCAGGTTGCACATCTGTAGCCCTGTGATTGAAAATTTGGATGGTTCCTTGCATAGAACGATCTTCAATTAAGCACATAAATTACTTTCTGATTGGGGTGGAGAAATGCAATTCTAATTAATGGCAGAGTGATAAAGTACAATCTCTGTCCTCATTTGCAATAGACAATTTTCCACAAAATTCACTTTTTTTTTTAAAATAAAACTGTTCTCAATCTTAAAGAACATAAATGATAATGCCTTGTCTATCAGTGAATAACATTTGAATGAATGATGAAATTTTTCTGCCACTGGAGCTACACGTACCAGCACATGCATGAATTGTAATGAACTTAGACTGGCAGAAAGTTTGCAGAAGCCCAGAGTGACAAAGATCTCTTGACCAGGTCAAGGGAAATAATTAGTAGATATTACTGCTCTTCATTCTAATATCATTTGCTAAATATGAAAATAAGACAGACAGTAGCACACAATTGCAATTATTCCTTCATAGCAAACCTTTTTAGCAAACAGATTTAATAAATTACCCATCAGAGGTTAATATCAAGGTATGTTGTCCAAACACATCTCTTCAATGCAGAACTGAAAGACAGTGCAGGAAAGGAAATGTCAGCCATTAAATTGTCTGAGAGGGTATCTCAAGTATTATCAAATAATGAGGAGAAATAAATCTTATTCACAGAAATTACTTAGATCTTCTGTTTTGAAAAGTCTATGAGGAAGCAGTTTTATAAATGCTGATGGATAATAATGCCTTTGAAAATGAGGGATGTCAAACAAGTGTATTTTTGTTCTTTCAAAATATATTTGTGATTGAAAAAGGAATCAGAAACCTAAATCCATATCTAGAGTATCCATAAGAAAAGCAAGCAAGTCAGCTTTACAACAATTCCTATAATGAGTTGTTAAAATGAGAAAGGAAATGTGACCTTGGATCAGTGAAAGGCATTTTAACAGTGAGCATCCTTTGGTAATTCCACCTTTTAGCACCTTTGTGCATCCCAAATGATAGAAATTAATAGTAAGCAAAGACCATGCTAGTGCAGATAGTCCTGCAACTTGTTAGTGTGCTTTTTTCACTAGATGTTTCCTACTGAAGCTTAGGCATTTTTCTGAGATTTACAAGAAGAGCTGTTTAATACCAAACACAAGCACAACAGATCATGAAGAAGGGGGAATAACACTGTAGTTTCTGCAGGATAATGTACACTAGAGAAGGAGCATTAAATAAGTAAAACATAATTTCCCATTAGGATTTGACTGGGACACCTAATTTCTCTGGCTTCCAGCTGAGAGTCTCACTGAATTATACCTGTCTGGAGAAATAACTTATTAAAATGACTTGCAAAGCTGCATCAACAAGATGGATGCAAATGGTTACGAACTGGAAAAGGTTGTTTGCTTTGCCTAATACTCTAATCCCTGCAAACTCAAAAGTCAGAGACTTAAACCAATTATTGAACCACACACACTTCTAATTAAATGGTTCTTGTCATAACGTATGACTGAGAGAAGGAATGGAAGGAATATTAGAAAACATTTACAGAATCCCTGCTCAGTTTATTTTACTACTGTGAAGGAGAGAGAATTTTGCAGAGCTACCAGAGAGAGTCTGCCTGATCCAGAGAGCTGCTTACATGATTAACCAAAAAACCCAAACCAAGCAAACCAACCACCCCCCTCCGACCCCAAAATCAACCCACCACACCTTGGAGAAACATGTCATTACTGACTTCGAAGTTTACCAAGTATGAGTTATTTTCTGTGTACATAAATCTACCAAATAAGAGTGCTCAGAGACATTTTAAGGGTATAGCCTGTTCAATTAATGTCCTCAAATATTTGTGGTTTCTAACACTTATTGCGGTGCTGTCACACAAGAATGCAGTGTACATGTATTAAAGCCACTATAGGTACTGAACCACCTGTGGACTGGGCAAATTATCTACAGTGCCAGAGATAGATTCAGTTGGCTTTAGCGAGTCTGTTAGATTAAAGAAAGCCTGTGAACAACTTCTTGCACTGCTGCTGGTGTTCCTCACTCTTCAAAGACTTCTGCTAAGTCATTTGTTTATTTTTGCTGTGCTTCTGTGAAAAGTGCAGCAAGTGCAACAAGTGCAACCATTGCCGTTCAGATGTTTTTAAGTACCATTCCCAGAACAAATATCTTTCTAAGCATGTTTAATCATCAGCTTCCCCATATTTGTGACTTTTTTTTGTACCTTTTACTTACAGCATTTGTATTTTTTCAAATACAGTTGTGCAACTGCACATTAACAGTTTTGTTTACTGACTATATTCACACGGATTCTGCTTCTATCAAAACAAGAAAATTGTTTTCTTGGTGATAATAATGAAATAGAAGAAAGACTATGGCATTGACAAAAGCTGTAAAACATGTAAATAAAACTGAAATGTATTCTCCCATCATCTGTCTGGCGATAGCAAATAACAGAAGGGTTATGAAGAATAGCATTTTACTTCAGATTGAACAGTAAACCAGAGATAATTTAGATACTCTGAAAAAAATGAATATACTTATCTTCAGCTGTAACAAAATCTCAGTCCCACATTAATTTTTCAACTTAAGTATTTCCGTTCTGCCTTTTCTACGTAAGGTGCCCTCTGTTTTCAGTTATTCTTTCAAGGCATTCTTATATGATCACCTCTTCTCCAGGAGCTTTATTTTCCTAGTAAGTGGAATGATTCAGGTTTATCTACAGAAAATGTGAGTAACAGATAAATGCAGAGAACTAAAGGTTCAATTCAAAAACAGTATGTCCATACCTAGCTGTTGTGGTTTTGAGCCCCTGGCTGGCAGCAAAACACCACAACAACCGCTCACTCATCTTCCCCCTTCCCCCTTACCGGGGATGGGAGAAAATTAAAGGAGTAAAGGGAAGAGACTCGTGAGTTGAGATAAGAACAATTTAATAAACAAACTACAATAATATTGAAAATAATAATTATTACTATCATAATAGTAATATTTACAAATACCTTCCTCTGAAACTACTTCTATTAAGTACAGAAAAAACTGCACTCACAACTGTAGAAAAGTAACTGGTTTGTATTTTGTTTATGGTACTCAGTGATACACATATGTGTTAGCAATTCTACTTCTGGAAGTCCTGGGAAATATTCACACTTGGAAATATACTTAATGTTACACTTCCTTTTGCTTAACAGCAAAACAGCTAAAATGTTAAGCAGGGATGATATATAATGAAACCTAAAGGAATTGCAACCCTCGCATCACTTACTACTGCAGTATTTATAAAATAATTTATCAGAGTTAAGTTTCCAGTTCTAGCTCCATGGAGAAAATGAGGTTTATCATAGAAAAACAGATGGTTTCCTGAAATTAATATTTTATTCAGAAGACCATGGTAATAGGATATCAGCCATCCCTAGTGAGGTGAGTCCGTGACCATTAAGTTTATACACAGGAAATTCACAGGCTCTGCTCATCTTCACTAAAGAAGAGATTTCATCTCTACACTATAAAAAAATAAGTAAAGAATTGTGGGGGATGAAGAAATTGTTTCAGGCCTCTGGTTTTTGGTTTGAAGATGGAAGGTAGTAATTCAGTTTAAAAGCAAGATCCTGTTTTGAATTATAATTTTCAGAAAATGTTCTTCTAAAGTTGAGCTTCTTGGATGAAACAAACTATACAATATTACATTAGTTTCCCACCTGTAAATTAAATCATTGATCTTTTATCTTATTTTTTATTATGACAAATTTTGTGATGCTGATATACCTCCAGTGATTACTCATACACATTACAGAAGTGAAGATAGCACGTTACAAAGTGCAAGGAGTGATTGTAATGATGAGCCTTAGTTACATTTGTGGAATTGGAAAGATACAAATGACATTTTAACAAAAAAAGCTAAAGCATAATTTGATTTAAATCCAGATTCAGCTGCTTTTGAAGTAGTTATTACATTTCTTCATTCAGCATACTTTTCTAACTAAACTTTCTCTACAAAAAATGTAGACTAATGACTGGGGAACAAAAACTACCATCAATAATATTGAAAATAAGAATAATAGTAATATTTACAAATATACAAATGAGTGATACACAGTGCATCTGCTCACCACAAGTTGACCAAGGCTCAGCCCATTCCCAGCTATCAATCCTGGAGCAAAGAAAGTCCCCAAACCACAATCCCAGGAAAGAGAAAGAGAGCTGATTAGCTGCTGATAATGTTTCCATGACACACATCTGAAGTGAAAATGCTCTCAGTAGAAAGTATCTGACTGGTGGGTGAAAGGCCTTAACTTCTTACAGATATCTTAACTAACATTTTGGTAATATTGCAGGAAAATTGTGCAGGGGAACATTCCTGGAAGCTTTTGTCCACAGTTTTCCCGCTATCCAAAGCAGGCCTTTCCTGAAGTGTTTTCCAATGTGTTTGAGGAGAGTGCTTGCTAGCAAAAACTAGGAATTATTCTCTTCGTCTTCTAATAGAAATACTAGAGATATTAGGCAGCCTGAGCTTTTATGTTCAGTACTCCAAATACTGGAGTAGTGAACAATATACAAAAATAGTATCTGATTATTTAAAAAACTGGAGAGTGCAATCAGGATGAATAGTTTGAATATTTATTTTTATTTGAAATTCATAATCTTGTTGTGGCAAAAAATTGATATTTTCACAGCTTTTATTAATTAGAGCTTTCTGCATTTTACTGTACTGTGAATCTCTGAACTATGACTGTAGAATAAACGTACATTTCCTTATCCAGCTTGACATTGCTGATAGCTCTTGTAATTCATTCTCTTGATTGTGTTTGGCAATTCATAATTTGCTGGTGGCTGACATATCAGAATGAGTGTTCCTGATGAGCAATCACACCATTAAACTTTCATGACATGACTTAATTAGAGAGAATTACCTGAATGTTACTCTTACTTGCTTTCCCTGTAAGGGGAGTGTAAAACAAACTGAGTGTCCATTCTGTCAAACTAGGAAAATGAACAAACAAACAAACAACCTAAGGCTTGATGTATAGGGAACTTTCAAAAAGTAGCAAGTTAGTCCTTTGGCTCTCATGCTGATCTGTCTCTTAATGAGACTGGATATAAATGAGGCTTAGTGAGACATGACAGGAGAATATATTTTTTTACAGTCTTACCTATAATTTGATTAATACTTTACTTGTAATTAGAGGTTATCTGCTTGCATTTGTTCACGTGCATTTTTGTGTCCTCATAAAAAACCTTCATTATGCCTTTTATTCAAATACAAGGTTTGACCTGTGCCCGATAAAAATCCGTGACATAAATAAGCATGTGATGAATTACAATAGCTGAGAATTGGAACTGTGCATTATAAACCAGTGACTGAATGGTGCTACCTTTTCTGTCAGGTGGCAATCTAATGGAAGCAGCTCTTCACATTAAAAAAACCCAAACAACAAAACCCAACACTGTATAGTGTGAAGAACTGGATAGGTGAACTTAGGTAGGATTCTGTGGATGCTTTCGTGTAGATTTTCATTTATAGTTCACCAGTTCCTTATGATTGAATTTAACCTGTTGTTGACTTACATCTGACCCTTCAGAGAAACAGGTGGTTGCTGCCATTTCGGCTTCTCAACATTCCTGCTATTTGCTTAGGGTGGGTTGGCCTAATTAATGCCATATGGTCATCAGAAGGTTTTTCTTCTTTGTCAACTCAAGGCTGGATGTAGGGCTTCCTGTCTGCCTCCTGGGATGGGGTTTAAGTTGCTAGATGTCTTTGCAAGATGTCATGTAGGTTTTGCTGACCTGTTGTACCTCCTTGGCTCATCTGAAGAGGATGTTTCACATCTACCAGGTAGATGGTCATGGGTAGGGTTTTTTTTGTTTGTTTTGGTTTTATTGGATTGGTTTGGTTGTGTGAGTGCGTATTTTGGGGAGCTAGTACTTAGGAATGGTTAGGATAGNAAAAAGTCCTCATGAATAAACATGTTTTCCTGAAAACAGCATAATCTTCCTCTATGTTATTGTATCATATTCTTTTAAAAATTTTTATTATTTTGGTTTCAGAACCTGTGTTCAGATGTTCCTGGGATGGTAACGGTAGAATTGTTAATGGCCAATGATATGTGTTACCATGGTGTCAGGATGTTTAAAGGTTTTTTTTAATCACAGTGCTTTCAAGTCCAATATATTTTTCTGAGATTACCTTGCAGTGATATAGCCTAAACAGATTGTTTGCAGCTCTTGAAAATGTTGAGCAAAGGATGCACTTTTATTTAAGCCATAGATCTTTGTAACAGGCAAAATGATTGCAGCACATGTTGTGGAAAAGGTAATTCGCTTTCGACTAGATATTCAAATGAGCAGAGGCTGTAATTGTGAGCTTAAGTACTAGAGATGGGAGAATCTTTAGTTACTTGGTTTATTGATTAAAATGCAAAACCAAAAAGGGCAAGAACTTCCCTGAGCAGCAGCAGAGCGGTAATTCCCATGTAGATTCCCTGTAGTCCGTGAAATTACAGACTTTTTTTTTTTTAACATCACCAAAATGTGATTGTAATATCTTTTGGATGGCTTTTTTGACATTAAATAATGTGCCATGCATTTGATGAGGTGTTTAGAGATAAAAATAGAGAATTTTGATGTTTCTAGTTTGCGTCAGTTCTGACTTTGAAATCAAGATTTTCAATGTCGGGATTATTTGCAAAAGTAAATTTGATTTTTCTTTTCAACAATTTTAAAAGGGCTGAACCAGTACTTTCAGGATCAGGTGGCAATGCCTGGCTACTTTTTCTTTATAATGTGTAAAAATCTCTTGATTTCAGTTCCATTTGCTGAAGGATCTATTTTCAGTCTTTGATTGTACCACCCTGATCCCATTATACACAACTCCTCCTCCTTTTGATCATTCCTGTTTGTATAGAGCTCCTAATCAGAACGCTTTCTTCTTTCTTTTTGTTCCAAATAGCTTCTGTTGCTGACTCTGACTTTTCTAGGCAGGGAATTACACGTCTGCAGTACTTGATGAGCACACTTTAAACTCTGTAGTTTGTCACTCTATTGTTTGGTTGCAGGAGACAGCTCTGGAAATTCTGTTCACTGCCTTACCTACTCTTTTTTTTACTATCTTTAGCTAAAAAGATAACTATTGCAGTTCATATAGACTGTGCAGTGTTAAAGAGAAACCATGCTCTGCCTATGAGGTGGGGCAGTCCTCAAACTTGTGTTTGAGAAATATAAACCATCATGTTCTGACTTTTCTTTCATTTTCAGAGTCAGAGGGGATCACTAAACCCTAATAAAAGAAAACTTCAGTAAACATTCTAGCGAGTGCTCTAGGATGAAAGGTGTTGTGTCTGTTACATAGCCATAAATGATCTTTCTTGGGATCACAAGTAGAATTTATCAGGAACATATGGAGAAAATAGGGGTGTTTTTTTGTTAGATGTCAGGGATGTCATCTGACTGAGATCAGGAAGTTTTCATTTTTAATGTAGTACTTTTGACGGGAAGAGTTTTTTCTAGGCAAGGATAAAATCCTGACCTATGTGAACAGTGTACCCAAATGCCAAAGTCAGCAATACTGGTACAGAGGGTGTTTGCAGAGAAATTCCTTAAGCCTGACAAGAAACCATCTTACAGGAATCAATACTTAAACTACTGGGCTTCCTTTCAGAAATGTGTGAAAAACAGTGGGACAGTTTGAAACAAAAGAAAACAACCAGCAAGACAGAAACAAACATTTGCAGTGTTGCTTCGCTAGACAATTCAACCATGTAATGGTCACAATGATCTCCTTGGCTTTTATATTACTTAAAAGCCACAATGATAGAGGAAAAAACAGATCTCCCACAGAGCATGTATGAAGGCGGGTAGGGCTTGGGGATTGCCTTTTTGAGGTTTTTTTTTTTTTTGCATGTCTGTGGTTTTGCATAACATAAAGCTCCACAAATAATAAGATCTCTGTGGATCTGGGTGCCATCTGCAAACTTACTGAGCGTGCACTCGGTCCCCTTGTCCAAATCATTGGTAGAGATGTTAAACAGAACTGGCCCCAGTGCTGATCCCTGGGGAACACCACTTGTGACCGGCTGCCAACTGGATTTAGCTCCATTCACCACAACTCTCTGGGCCTGGCCATCCAGACAGTTTTTTGCCCAGGAAAGAGTATACTTGTCCAAGCCATGAGCAGCCAGTTTCTCCATGAGGATGTTGTGGGACATGGTGTCAAAAGCTTTATTGAAGTCCAGGTAAACAACATCCACAACCTTTCCGTTATCCACTAAGCAGGTCACCATGTCAGAGCAGGTCAGGTTAGTCAAGCCGCACCTGCCTTTCATAAACGCATGCTGAATGGACCTGATTGCCTAGTTGTCCTGTGTGTACTGCATAATGGCACTCAGGATGATCTGCTCTATAACTGTCCTTGGCACCCAGGTCAGGCTGACAGGCCCGTGGATCCCCAGATCCTCCTTCCGGCTCTTTTATAGATGAGTGTCATGTTTGCTAACTTCCAGTCAACCAGGACCTCCCTGGTTAGCCAGGACTGCTGACAATGATTGGAAGTGGCTTGGTGAGCACTCCTGCCAGCTCCCTCCATACCCTGGGGTGCATGGTGAACACTTCTGCCAGCCCCTCAGTACTTTCTTCTGTCTCTCTGGATTTTCTGCAGATAATAATAATTATCATCACAAAAGAAATGGCTATGAAATAGCCAGATACAAGACATGTACATTAGCGGTGTGCATGTTTCCTCTGCACAACATAAGAGAAATGTTTTGTGATAGAGGGGTTTCTATAAGGTTTGAAAATAATATTTAGCCTTGCATCTGGTTGTATTCACCAGTTAGAAGGTGCTATCTGTTGTCATATGATCGATCATATGCTGCATTTTATTACCATATGGTCACATTTAAAAATAAACATCTGGTTTCTTTTTGGTTGATGGAGTATAGCTCACATTCTGCTGAGGTTTATTTTGATATCAACTGTGATGCATTGCAATCATAGACTCTAAAACTTTTCTCTCATAATTTTTATTATGTTTCTTTATGATAAAATCCATGTTCTGCAACTCCTCTGTGCAGTTGACCACCACAAAAGTGCTTACAGTCCTTGACAGGAGCAGAGCTTCAAGAATCTTGCAAAATCAAACCTCCCTTTCTCATGATGGTTGAGCAGGGGGTCAGATCCTGTCAGGCATCAGATTAGTAGCTGATCCTTGGTGTAATGCAGGCAGCATACAAGAACATAGATTGACCGATGATAGTACAGTTGTCCTTAATTCCTTCCAACAGGGTGAAAGCATGAATATGTATTTGAATTATATCCTACGACACTAACTGCTGGTTTCTACAATGGTGATGTAAAAAAAAAAAATTTCTACCTGTCCCTGGGCATGAAGTTTAACTTCATTAAGTGACATGTTTCCAATACAACATTTCAAATTAAATATTCACAGGGCAATCTTTGACAATTTAGCAAAAAAAACATAGGTGTGAAAGCTTTTTTTGTAGTGCAGACAGTCATGACTGACACAAGTATGCAGGTGTGTTGACATGCTGTTCTTGTCACTGTCACTGGGGTTTTAGGGGTGTTTTATTGCCTCCAGATACAAGGCAGGTAGATTGTGCCACTAAACGTTAGAGAGGGATAATTTTTGGTTAATTTTCCGTGGATCTGATTGTTAAAACAAATCCCTTTGGATCCATATATTGGACCACAAATCTCATTCTGTCTCTGAATTACGAGAAGCGGCACTCTGAGGTCTGAAAGCTAGACTAAACGAAGAGACTAAGTTAATTTCTATAATGTTTTAAAAATCAGAACAGAAATTTACAAGATCATATAGCACAGATTTTATAATAATTTAATATTTTCTGTAATATTTTCTTCCTTAGTTATTTTAACCCCACAGTTAGGTGAAGTCACTGATCTCTTATGTAATGAGTAAGAATTGAATCTCATTCTTGTTTTGCTTATTCCTATTATGTAACTGGCCACCAGCTACATATTTAAATTTACCTTTTTACAAAAAATTATAGGGAATTCTAAGAATTTCCAGGTCTCTTATTCTAGAGAGAGAGTGATTAATATTTTTCCTTAACACCTGTATTACTCTGTCTGTTCTGAAGTATCAATACATACTTCCCTGCAGTATGAAGTAGTTATAGCTGTCCCCATGACATTTTTAATTTTGAAAATACAAGGTTTAGGTTTTTTTACAGTTAGGCATGATAAAATAGTATTATGAATATCTAGGACATCTGGGGCTATGCATAGAGATTTGTGGTACATATAATTGAGCATATCCTCATAATTTTATTTAAGGATGATTTTATGCTCCTTTTTATTTTTCCTTCATTGGAAAGTTACCTTTTTCAGAGTCCATCCCAAAAGGCTTAGTTCTCCTGGGTTTCAAGATATTATTCTGTATAGCTAAAAGCTTCCAATTCTGCTGCTGCTTCGTTAAAAACTCTCTTCTGGATGCTGTGCTGGTCTACAGAGAGGTGTACCACTATAAATAAAGTTGTTTTCTGAACAGTGTGCATAGGCATGGAAAGAACAGGATCTCATGTTGTGAGTTGTGATGATCTAAGGTCCTAATCTGCACATCAACGAGTAATTAGCATCAAACCATAATGTTGTTCTGGCACAGCACAAAAAATTTCCCTCACAAGCTAATCACCAACTCCAGTACAGCTTGTTTCTGTGTGTGACTAGGCTAAGAGCAGCTTCTGCTGCACCATATCCATGTTTAGGGCTTACGCTTGTATAGTTACCTCATTGCATCTAATCCTGCCCACAAAGCTCCACAAAAGGGGGCCAGAAGACCACTTGGTGTGTTAACAATTCATTTGTGTTCCAAAGGGTCAGGGGCTTCTGTGGGGTTTGGGGATTTCCGGGTTGTTGTGTGAGGTATTTTTTTAAAAACTTTACTTAGGCAGGGAAAATAGACTATAAGGAAGAATAGATCTTTCTGTGATTTAAATGAACTTCAATGGAGTGAGAAGGGGACCAAATTGAATCATGACACTTACTCATGTGTGTTCAGGTTTGCTCAACCATAATTAAAAGATTCTAATTAGTTTGCATTAGTTTTGGATGCAAGGCAGAAACTGCACATCTTTTCCACGCTATTTGTAATGTAGTGATGCCAGTAATGTATGTATTTAATTCAGCTTTCAGCTGGATATAATCCAAGGCCATGCTGGAGAACAATTAGAGGAAGAACTTGTATGAATGAACTAGATTGCTGTTAACGTTTCTATTATTACTTTCTGAAAGCCTGGCAATTACTTCATCGCCTTCATTCAAGCTACCTCTGTCAAGGTCAGAAAAAAAGTGGTTTTGGGGGGAGGAAGGTTGTCTTTTGGATTTTTTTTGGACAGGAATTTCATCTTGATGACAAATGGTTCTTTGCTGATAAGAAGGGGAAAAAAGAATTAATGGTTCAATTAGGGATGAACAAATGCTACCAGGAAGAAAATCAGAACTTGTCAAATTTAGATGCTGTGTATTATCTGAGTAGAACTTCAGTGATTGCTTGAGTGCTGTTAATGCTAAATTCCATGCTTGAGTTTCTTAAACCTCCAGTGGGATATTTTGACTGCATTGGCCTTCATTCAGCACTTACTATTGCATTCTCTCTGACCCTGTGGATTTTTTTATTTGTTAGGCAACCTTCTTATGTGTTTAACTCCATAACACCATTTCAGAGTTCTGTGGATTTGATCCCATTTTTTCATGAAGTAATATATTTTCACCATCATTCTTCCGCTGGCCAGCGTCTTTGGCAATAAAATGTGGGAAATGCCAACTAGATCTGGGACAGTTGCCTTTAAATTCCACACTGAATCATGCTGCCCCTGTTCATATAATTAGAAAGTAACAACAATTTCATAGCTGTAGCTCTTTATATATATTTGACTTTGACAGACGAGGTGTCAGACTGAGATTACTCTTAACTTTATGTTTTGTTTTGCTTTGGGTATTTGGGGCAGGGGGGAGAGGGCGAGGAGAGAGAGGAGTGGGAAGGAAAGGAATATTCCTGCCAATACAGAAGGGTCAATGCTACTGTTCCCTCTTGACAATATGGAATGGAAACTGAAATGAAGGCAATTTCTCACACTCAAAGTATTAGCATATCCAGTCACAGTTCCTGAGGTCAAAGAGCCAGTCACAGCAACCTATATTTAAATGAGGAGTAGTTTTGACTGTTTGCCCAAGTGTGGAGTTGGGTTTGAATTGGACAGTTGATGGAGCTACTCTGTGAAGTTGTGTAGTCCTTGGGAAGGTATTTTTTAGACCAGGGTTTTCAAACAACCTGAAATTTTCCACGTTCTACTGTAAACACTGTGGATGTGACTTGTCTACTATAGCTGTAAAAATGTCTGATTTAAGCAAACTGCTTAATCTTCCTTTTAGTCAGTAAAAAGTTCAAGGAAGTGATCAGTCCCTTTTTAAAATATGTGAAGCACATTGGCTTTAGAAATGACCATTTGTGACCACTGTTGACTAGACTTTAAGGTAGTTAGACTGGGTGCTCTCCTACATGATGTGGGCCTCTACCTTATCTGTGATAATGAATGCTGTTTTAAATGTTTATCTTTTCTTTCCTTGTTAGCATGATTCCAATGTTTTGACAAGTTCCATGATAGTAAAACACTGTATTGGACAGATTTTAGGGAAATAGGTTCAGACTGTTTGCTTGACTGCTTTTGTGCTCTTTCAACTCAATTTAGCAGGTTTGTCCTAAACTGCAAAGAATAACAAGTAGGCTTTCTTTATATTTGGGTGATCTTTAAGGGCTGAAAAAAAGGGGTTTTTTTGTATTAAGTGTAAGGTTATTACTGAACTTGAGGCTTTAAAATACCTTTCTGTTAAATAAAGTTCAATGGTGTAATATTTTTTTTTTTTCAGAATGGCTATTTTATTGAATTTCAGATACAGATAGAATGTAAGAATTCAATTATTGAGTAGTGCTCAAATGTGATTTTTTCCTTCCAGCTGTGAGTGCTTGTAAAATACTATACACTAGAAGTGTCTGATGAAAAATGGTTCTAAGGCACTAGGATTGTTACTTTTGATCTTCCAAATAGGCATGAACTTAGAATAAAACATTCATAATTTGTTGTGTAAACCACATTGTTTTATTAATAACTTCCTTTTATCATTATTTATTATTTTATTTGACCATAAAAGCATGAGCTACTCACCCAAATAACTTCCAAACTTAATATTATTTCAGATCTTTGCAGCATCCCATAACTCTCTAGATTAAAAGAACACAAAGAAGAAACATGAAATTAAAATTATGAAGTATGTATCACTCCTGTGCATTGTGTAGCTTTCTAATCTGAGAAACACTAATGGAAAAAAAAAAACATTAACATGTCATAGATGTCCCCATGCTACTGAATTTCACCATGAATTACCAGACAAGATCATCAGTTGGTTTGATGTACTTGGTATGTGTCGATTTATGCTGACAGCCTGATTTCCACCATAAAGTATTAGTCCACGATTCAGAGGTGTGAGCTACATGTTCCCATATTATAGTGGTGTAAAACTAAATCCTATAAGAATGTCTTTAGCACTCTTGCTTTATGATATCCATCCTCATTAGCAAAGCAAGGCTAAGCCAGCTCTGTGTGAGTAGGTCCTCCAAGCTTCACTCCTCTGTTTAGTGCAGGGAGCACACACTGACTCAGAAGATGCCCAAGTATCTTTGTCTTTTGGGGACATCATGGGAAACAGGAGAAACAAAACAGGAAACCAAAGTCTTTCCCACAGCTTAAATTGCATACTTTAGTCTTGTTTGCATCCTTCAGAAAATGAAATATCAATTCCAATTTTTGATGTATAAATTTAAATTCATACCCAGGAAGGTGAAAGACCTTCCTGACATTATTTCTCTGTGGCTAGAGAGGCCCACTTCATCATTTGTATTTGACTTAATTTAGTAATTTAGACAGACTTGAGAGCCTGTCTAACAGTATTAACTGGTTGGTGACACTTATGGAGGCAGCTGTGTCAGTTTGCTGTGTTCTTACAGCAGTTATACACTGTTGCAACTCCATTTTTCAATGTAAAGGACAGAATTCTGAGATTACATACATCTGTGTATGTTTCTTTCAGGACTAGTTTATGGATTTATCATGACTGCAGAGACCCTAATTTAGGATCCTGCTCCGAGTTCTCACCCAGCTAAGCCTATCCTGTCAGTCATCTGTGGGCAGATGTGGGGATTAACCACTTTATCTGATTAAGGCCATTTGGTTAGATTCTTAAATTAAGCTTTGCAGTTGTACCTGTCTCTTCATGCTAAAGACTTTGTTGTAAATTTGTTAATGGCATTGAAGTTAGGTAGATTAAATCTAGTCTGGATGTCTGCACACACTGCAAATAGATCCACTGGCAAAGTGACTGCAGTTATGGCAGTCTCTTAGAGCTCTTTGTGGGCTATTCCGCTGCTGCACCCTGTGAATTTTTCAAGGCTCTCACTCATTCAGTCTCTGTCTCTCTCTCTAGCTCATTAGTGTGAGAACAATTTAAAGCTGGAGGCTTACTTTAGATGTTCTGAATTATCCTTGGGGGAACCTAGACAGTTAGATTTCCCTTGGCTAAAGTTGACCTTTGTGAACCTACTGTCTTTGCATAACATTTGACAAAACATATTCAGTATCACCTTAAACTGCACTTACTTTCACAGAAGTAGCTGAATTATTTAACGTTCGTATATAAGGCTGTACTTGCAAGGAGTTTATTTCAGTTTAAGAGACTCAGTCTTTCCAAGAATTCAGATATCCTTCATTTCAAGTAGATAGCTTTATTCTCTTCTAGTCACTTTCAACAATTGAATCAACTCTAACTGGAATCAGCCCACATTGTTCTTGTACATTTGGCAGCAAAGCCTGTCTATTGTTTTTCTGTTCCTTTTTCACTAGGAGCCTTTCAAATAAGGACAGTTCACCTTTATCTTTGGGCAGGAGAATGAATTTATTAGGAAAGAGAATTTATTAAAATAAACAATTGTCATATGTCATTTAAGAGTTGGGGTGAAGTTACCATGGACATGTATAGTACCTAAGACTTTACAGACTGTTCTCTTCTACCTCTTTGTAATCAATTTAGTGCCTGAAGAACTAAAGTCGCTTTGTGAGTCAGTTACATAAAGAAGAGACTGCCTCAGCTGTTCACTGCTGAGCCTTTGTCTCAGATTTGCTATGTTGAATAGCAATGAATGAATAGCCTCTCCTGAACATGTTTCTCACAAAATGATTCAGGTCACTTAAGTGCTTGTAGTTAAATCCTCCAACCTAAATAACTTTTTGAGCCATATTGGAGAGCAATTTGCATTTACATGCTGGTAGAGTTTGTGGGTAGTAACCTCTACTGATGGCAGCACTATATCAAGATGAGGGTAGAAACCTCCCTTGCTGTGTCGTAGGTAGGACAGCCCACAGCTTTAATTTATAAGCATTTACATTTGAATTACTGTATAATAGATGTTTATAAAGATATTTTTTGTACTTATATATTTAGGACCAATATTGGTTGTATCATATTCTCCTGTTTTATTCATGCTGATATATGAAAAGTGGCTTAGAAAACATTATTCCTTTTTAAACTTAATTTTCAAAGTATTTTTTTGAAGTAAAGAGATGATGGAAAGATGTGTTTTGAAAATTGCTGGGGAGGGAAAGAGCTGAATTTATGAATACTGGAAGGCATTGTATAGTCAAAGAAAAACTATTGTTATTCCATAACTGAGAGACTCTGTGTGCTTGGCAAAAGAGCAGGTGTCTGGGGCAAACATCAGATGACAGAATCATAGAATGAATTGGGTTGGAAGGGACCCTAAAGATCATCGAGTTCCAACCCCCCTGCAATGGGCAGGGACACCTCCCACTAGCCCAGGTTGCTCAAAGCCTCATCCAGCCTGGCCTTGAACCCCTCCAGGGATGGGGCATCCACAGCTTCTCTGGGCAACCTGGGCCACTGCCTCACCACCCTCACAGGAAAAAATTTCTTCCTAATATCTAATCTAAATCTACCCTCTTTCAGCTTAAAGCCATCACCCCTTTTCTTATCACTACAGGCCCTTGTAAATTCCCTCTCCAGCTTTCCTGTAGGCTCACTTTAAGTACTGGAAGGCTGCAATAGTCTCCCTGGAGCCTTCTTTTCTCCAGGCTGAACAACCCCAACTCTCTCAGCTTGTCCTCATATGGGAGGTGCTCCAGCCCTCTGACCATCTTCATGGTCTCCTCTGGACCCGCTCCAACAGGTCCATGTCTTTCCTGTTTTGAGGACTTCAGAGCTGGACGCAGTACTGCCGGTGGGGTCTCATGAGAGCAGAGCAGAGAGGGAGAATCACCTCCCTCAACCTGCTGGTCACACTTCTGATGCAGCCCAGGTCATGGCTGGCTTTCTGGGCTGTGAGCAGACATTACTGGGATCAATTTAGATGGTCAATATAGATCTATTGACCTCCTTCAGCTGCTATAAACTATTAATTTGGTGTTTTTTTCTGTCCATAACATGAGAAAATCAAATACAAAAGCATTTGTTGTTCATCTAAAATGGGATCTTCTAATTTCAAGTAGTTACTGCTTGCTTAGCTTGGAAATACAGAAACAATGTTTAATAACCTGAAACTTTACAAAGACAGAGAGTCTGGTCTAAAGATCCAGCAAATAATCCAAGGGAATCTCTGAATTATGGAAAATTTGGAGCTATGGGAACTGTAGAAATTTCCCAAATTACTTTTTATTTTCTCATTTGGAAGTTCCTCTTGTAGCACCTTTGGAATCTGGACAGTGCATATTTTAGTTCAGGATGTTTTTGTCTATGCATCCTCTTTGGTGTTGGTGAAATAATGTGTAATTTGCAGGTAAAACTAGACAAAATTATCCCTTTTCTTATTTCTAAAGTTTGCTTGAATTCATAATGGAGAAGTGTTCCTTGGGGAACTTAACATTTTTTTTTCCACAATTTCTTTATTCAACTGTCAGAATAATCTGGCTGTAAATTAAAATCTACAGTTGGGTAATGGGGACAGGTAGTACACATGCTGTGCTTTCTGTATGTTCCCCTGAAAATAAAACAAAAGTCATTTCTTTATACAGAAACACTTGAGTAGCTGTTTAAATGAAAACTTGTTATTAGAAGTAATGTTATATTTCTGTAAAATTAATCTTTGAGGCTTTGATAGTGTATGATAGCCAATAATCTCAAAAGATTTCCTGAAGATTATGGAACTAAGCTTTGCAGAACTCTGCTGAAGTAGTGTATGTGTCTGCATGCAAGGCTGTGTAGTCTCTGGTGAGTCTCTTCTTACCCTTGTCCCTGGGGCTTTTTAGTTTCACACCAAATTTAGAGTACTCTGTGTTCAAACTCAGGATAGAGAAACAAAACTTCCTGGGAAAATTTCCCTTAATATGTAGGGACTGATCAGGAGAACTCCAGGGTAATGCACTGCATATTATAGTACCTCTTAACAACACAAAATACTTAAAGGAATTAAATCAGATTTAGGTGAACAAAACCTGCTATTGAAGAGGAGCGGAGGGTAGCTGAAGAAATGTCTGTAGATGTTTGGATTCTCTCACCTGTTCTGCTTTAAAATTATGAGTAGTCTTCTGTTCTTCAGTTCTCTTATTTATTCTTACACTGATTTATTTAGTCTCCCATTTCTGCTGCTTCAAAGGGGTTTTTTTTAACCTTTTGTATTTGGTGTGGTGGGACTCGAAGATGATGAATGAAGCAGGTAAGAAATAAGTATTGATTTAACATTGTGGTTGCTGGCTGTTTGGCATTCTCTGAAAGCATATTACATTATTCTCAGTTAATAATCAATTAGTAATAAGATTTTCATAATCCAATAATAGCTGCAATAAAAGACAATTTACTGAGCTGAATATTGTTTTCTGTAATAGCACATGCAGCATTGCTTCTGGCCACCATGGAATATTCCCTGGAATTCATCTTGTTGGTAGAGTAATGAAAAAGGTATTGACTGTACTTAGTAAATCTTACTGCATAAAAATCAGAACCATCCTGCCTAAAAATAAAGCAGAGCAAAATTGAACACAATTAGTTTTCTTCTTTCCTCTTGTTATTAGAAGCTTCAGTGAAATATGATGGTAGGTAGGTTGGAAAATAGAGCTTGGAAAGCTTTTGTGAAGCTGGGACAACTTATGCTTGTGTGAATAGGGTAGAAAATTCTGCACTCAGGTGAGGTGGAGTTTTATGATGCCGAGACATGGAAGGCAAAGGAAAATTGAGTCATTTTCAAGATTTTGCTAGTAAATTCCTCTCTTGGTCAAGGTGATTTAGACATTCAGCTCTCAGGCGATCACCTTAACCTACAGGCTTTCAGTTACCTCCTCCCCATTCCTTTTGAAATGTTCAGCATACAGAAGAGAATTCAAAATGCGTGGGATATAAAAGTAGAACTGCTCATTGGAGGCAGTTTCCACATTTCACAAAAACCAGCAGTTACAATCTAGATGCAACTAGATTGTAATAATTTGCTTTTTCTGTAAGGCTGTTTCTTTCTTATTTAGAAATAACTGATGTCTATTGTTGTACAAAATAAATATAATTTTATCACTCTCTAAGCATCTATAGATTGTGATTTAATTATTAGAAATAACATACTTTGAACAATCTCAGATCTGTAATGAAGTTGTTTGATTCCTTATTGACATGCAGTTTTTCACTAAATTAAAATTGTAATCATTTTTATGTATCTTAACTTTTTACCCTCTTATTAGAGGAATTCCAAACTTGGTGATACCAATACATGTGGTAAGCATCCGTAAAACTGTATGCTGCCAATTTGAATTTTAGTAGGAGATCTTTACACTTCTCTGTACTGTTCTGTTAAATTGTAACTTCAGGTGTTGTAACTACAAATCTTTTTTCCCCTGTTCTTTTTTCATTTAAGAGAATTATTAGAGCTGTATCCTGAACATTTCTTGTTCAGCCCCATTGACTTCTGTCATTATTCCAGCACTGAATGAGGTCTTAGAACTAAAGCATTCTGACATTTTGTCCTGCTTCCTTGCATAACTATTTCATGTCTTCACAGAACATGTTTCAAAATATTGAACTGCAGTATGCATAATGATTTTTTTTTCCCCCCATAACACTTATATTTTATTGTCGAGGTGACAATTTGGTATATGGTCGATTAAATGTGTGAAAGCTGTTTATAACTTTACAGGGATTTATTGGGAGACAGAATACCAGTGAGGCATGCTTGATTTTCCTCATATAGTGCAAAATCTCTGTCAAGCACATTTTGCAAGTATTTGATGATTCAACATGGCTGTAAACAAACCACAAATATATTCTGTGTTGTTAAGAACCATGTTTTATTCCACCCATTAGTTATTCCTGGGGAAATCTGAATAAGGTGATATCCAACTAGAATTCTTGTGCTCAGGGTGGTAGTTACTGAGTTCAACAGAAACTTCCATCCTTCCTCTAGTAATATATAGATCATGATGTTACCATCTCTTTGCTGTTCTTTTCTGAGCTGAAAGTGCTGCAATTACTTTACACTTCACTGTAGCCAACATGCCAAGAAGCGATTTGACTGAGTCAGTGCTCCTCCACCATGTTAGTGCAAAGTGAAACCTGCTTACTTATCAGCATCCTCACTGGACTTTCAGCCTGCTGTAGATGCTCCTTGTGTGTTTCTAGATACTTTCCAAATTGGTGCCATTTTGATTTTTAGCAATTACCTAATTTAAAAAAAAAGATGTTGTGCACAAATCCTAGTTGGATACCTGGTGATGGACCTGAATACTCTTGTAATTGCTGGACATTATCACAGTTACCAGCTCAGTCCGTAGAGTCCCAGTGGGTGTCGTACCTCATTTTCTGCTGGTGCTTTTGATGTTGGTGAATGCACATGTAAGTGCTGACCATTAACAGGTTTATTAGTGTAGCCAACGTTCTCCCAACAGAATACTACCTGTTAAAGGACATTGCAGAGGTTGATGCTTCCTGCCTTTGCTCAAAATAAGCATTTTGCAGCTGCCAGATGGCCATTGTTACCTTTCTAAACTCGGCTGTGTATGCATGCATGTGTCTACGCCTTTGTGAGAAACAGAGATCGATCAGTTAAGAATTGCAGAGAATGAAGAGCTATTTTCAAGAGTTAAATACTGTGACTGTTGTCCTTTTGACACCAGGCAGTGGAGTTACCTGGATAGTAAGTAAAAGCAGTAGAATGTATTTAAAAATACAAAGAGTATGGTTTCTAAGGAAAGTTGACTACATTAAAATGGTGGATGTTCTGTCTGTCCAGGCCCCTACCTTCTTATGTTTTTGAAGACTTGTGAAGAATAATCAAAAGAATATTATCAGTTTATGGAACTGTCAGAAATTAATTTTTATAACAGTCTTCAGTCCAGCTATGTTCCCTTAAACAAAATCTGTTGGATAAGACACTGGAAGCTTTCAAAGCATTTCCTGTTCAGCAAACCATTGTAGCCCAGACTCAGCGAAGCATATCAATCTGTGAACAAAAATAAGCCTGTGTGTTAGTCTTATACTAGATGAGAAAACACTTCAACATATGCACAAATTCTTTGCAATATTACAGCTCTTGTCAGTGGTTGAAAGTACTGACAAACTGAAACATATTATAAAGCATCTGGCTTGAAAGAGCATGAATGCACACTCTATCCATGCAACGGTGGAGTTTTGAGGATTTAAGAATCTGTGCCCTTCTGAATTTCTTATCTGATTTTTAGCTTCAAAAGTGGAGCATGTAAACATTTTGTGCCCACTGGGATGTTTGTAATCCCATTTCTAATAATCAGGAAAAAAATGTAAGCTGCCTATTTTGAATGCCCTGTTGATAAGCTTTTCAGCAGGATGATTCAACACAGACACTGCGCTGGATTATCTGCTGATAGATTTCCCTGTCAAAGAAACATTTTGTTTATGAGAAGCTTTTTGTGCTGCTATGCCTCTGAAATTGTTTTAAAAAGTTTTTGTGTCTAACAGTGTTCTCTTGCAAATGCCATAACATCCATCATGTAAGAAATTATTTTTTTCCATTTTCTCTGCCAAACTTACAATGTGTTCAAAGCTGCATACAGTTATAATACAGTAGGAGAAGAATTACTTTAGTACAAATGGTCTTTTCTGTTCCATTACTGTAGTCAACAGTGCACCATTTCCCTACATTCTTTAGTTTATTGAATGGCTGATAAAAATGATGTGCTGTATGTTTGAGAGAAGCAGAAAAAAAGGACGTACTTGGTCTTTGCCAATACTTCTCCCTTTTACAAAAGCTCTTCAGAGACTCAATATATATGATTATTTAAAATTGCCTTTTCTTTATGGCTCATTCAATAACATTTCCATATTTATGCAAAACACATGAAATTCAGAATTATGATGGATGCAGCCTTAAAACTGAGTCCAGCAGCCAGCATTTAGAACTCTATCTTCTGTGCTGGTGAAACTGTTTCATCAAGTTTTGATACAAAATTCAAAACATTGAAAATAATTTCCTTGAGGGGGGAAAAAAAAGACACTGTATTTTTGTTGGTTCAGTTTGTTACAGACATAATTATTGCAACTGCTCATCACTTGAAATGGTAAGTCCTGAGTTGAAAGGAACCTTTCTAAATAACTGCAAATGCAAACCTGATCCGTAATGCATAAGTTTTATCAAGAAGTAAAGTAAAGGATGAAGTGTCTTCTAAATTGGCACATTGAAATTTTGTGTTTACTTCTTTGCTCTTTGGAAAGAGCAGGACGGAGGTGGCAGAGCAGGTGCCTACTGGTCCAGAATTCCTGTTCCAGCTGAGGAGCTCTGCCGCACACTCGGCTGGAAGGCCATGGGGAGGGAGCTGGCAGTTAGAATAAAGGCAGAGATGGACAAACTTTTCAGAGCGTTATTAAGGAGACTTTGATGTAGGAGATGGGGGGAAGCACAGAACAGATTTCAAGGGAGAAGGCAATAGAAGAATGTCATTAATCTAAATGACAGAGAAGGAGAGGAGAGCTGTGTGGGGCAAGCTGAAAAAAAAACTGAGTGGATGATGATTTTTCTGTCCGCTTGAGAAGGCGGCATGTTGCAGAATACACAAATTTCTGGAAAGGACCTGGAAGGTCTGGAATGACTTATCTGTCCGGGTTTCACAATTATTACAGAATAAATCATGTTTAGTTGTCCATCTCTACATCTGTTCTCATGCCACCAACGTAAGAATTATTTGTCAACAGCTTTCAAATCTCCTTGTATCAGAAGGGAGAAAACCCCACTGAATCCTGTGTTATCTCAGTATTTTTATTATGGAGTAATATCTTTAAGAAGCACTGTTTTTTACAAGGCGTATCTTATACGTATGATAATATAGAAATGCTATTTACTACTTAAAAAGTGTGATTTGAAAAGATGCCCCAACACATTTGTCTGTAAGTTGTTTTAAATATATTCCAATACTGTGACTAACTATGTAAAAACCTAATGCAAATTAAAAGTAAAAAAAAAAAAAACAAAAAAACAAAAAAACCAAACAACAAAACAGGATTGTTGCTTTGTAAATGCAATTTATACCCTTATTTAAAAGAAACAAGAGCAACACAGGTTTCTTAAGCCTGTAAGTGCCAATATAGATATTTCTTTTCAATTTTAAATCTAATTGAAAAATATTCTTGAGTAATTCTTGATTTCACAACTGAAACAGTCATGCTTAACTGGCTTACATACAGCAGAACACTTAAGCAGCAAATCCAAAGACATCAGTCGTTATTACCAGTTAACATCCTAGTTATAGTACATTAATAAGTAGTTCTATGATAATAAAAATAATTTACAGGAAAGAGGTACTGCATTTCTTTTAGTGGTTATGTATTGTTTTAACAAATCAAAGTTTTCCAGCTTCACTGAATAAGGGTAAGAAAGTTGCCGAGGAAAATTGAGAAATTGTCTGAAATTACAGTATCCAGTAAAACAATAGTAAAAAGTACACTACGGTCAATAAAATAGCTATGCTGAGGTAGGTGTCATTTCTTTTATCTTTTTCAAGTTTTCTACAGTCATGATTTTTTCTTCCTTTGGGCAATTTTTTTTTTTTTCATGGCAATCCTACAAAGATGAAATGAAATCAAGTAAAATTCTCTTCTTATATTGAGGAGAAAGGCTTTCTCCAAACACCATACAATACAGTTTTTGGTAGAAGAAAATGAGTGCTGTACTCTGTAAAGTAAGAATCCACAGGAGGCTGCAATCAAAAGACAGTATGAACAAAGAAGAAGGGACTGTGATTCAGTGGTGGGTTTTTTTCCTTTTTTTGGTTGAAACAGTTAACTGAGAAGTACTATTTAGGGCCTGAAAGTGTGAGAGACTTCGTGTAGTCACCGCCAAGGCCAGCAGCCTGCAGTACGATGTAGCCTTTGACACTTACGTAGACTAAAAGACTAATATTCATCTGATCTAAATTAAAGTCTGCTTGTGCCTTCTGCTTTTTTTTTCCTGCCATGTGTTTTAAATTATTAAATTCAAAAGCTGGAAAAATTAGGCTAAATAGTAGGCTGTTCACAGCAGTGAAAT
Organism: Syrrhaptes paradoxus; assembly: GCA_013400615.1. Classification (NCBI taxonomy): domain Eukaryota; kingdom Metazoa; phylum Chordata; class Aves; order Pterocliformes; family Pteroclidae; genus Syrrhaptes; species Syrrhaptes paradoxus. The sequence goes on from VZTO01012811.1 coordinate 49,501, forward strand.
ACACAGCAAGAGCACAGGATAGTACAAGGTCAGGGAGGTAACAGAGTTAAGGAAAATCTTTAGCTTTCTAGGTGGCAAATTTAAATTTCTTTGTCCTGAGTTGGTCCAGGGATGAAAACACCTTTTCCAAGGATGTGACCTGATTGGGGATCTTCGTAATAAACTGCTGAAAGTAGACATCATATTGATTTATTTTTTTTTTTTAGTATGTTTTTAAAGGTGTTTGGTTTCTAACTTCAGTTTGCTTTGTCTTGAACAAGACACTTGTAGAAATGATGCGGTCACTCTTTTTCTATACTTGCCTCAAATGGTGTTGGAAACTACCCCTCACCTAAACGAAATCTTTGGGACAGGTATAAAACTTAAACATCCATCATCAAATGAAGGACAGCTTGATCTGGTGAGGAAGCGTGGTCCTGTGGCTAAAGATTTTAGGACACTGGACACCTATGGAATAAATTTGGTTTCTATTTCCTGAGATCCTCTGTGAGCACTGAGTGTCCTCATCCTACACTTGACAATCACATCCCCTGTTTTCTCTTAGGACTTCATACTTGCTGGTGTCAGAAATGGTACAGCTAGAGGAACTTGCCTTACTGCTAAAGACATATTACTGGGAAGTGGGAGATAGGAGTTAGAGTTCTTGGACCTGGAGAAAGAAATTTAAGACAGGTTTTTTGTCTAGGTGTTATTGGAAGGTTATCGTAACAGCACTCACATCCCATGTTTGTGAATGGAAGTGACTGAATCAATCTTTGCATGTATTGCAGGAATAACGATGAATTTAATGACATATCAAATTCTTTGTCTCTATCAAATTAAGGTCTATTTACTTAAGTATTCTGAAAAATAATGCAACTCTTTGTAAGTTATGAGAACCTTTTATTTGATGTCAATATACATCTACATCTTAAATCTTTGCCGTGATCACCATTCTCTCTGCTTGTTTAAGTTGATGTTTTCAGGACTGAAGGAAATTGAATTATATAATGAAACAAATTTTATAACATTCTGTGTATTGTTCTGTGGTGGCTGTACTTCAGGGAATGACAGATGACAGTCCTGAAATCTGTATTTGCATGTCTAATCTCTTTCAGTAAGATAAACTTACTATTGACAAAACCAAGATCAGAGATGATTAATCTTTTCTTTTCTTTTTTTTTTTCATTTTGGCTGGATATCATCCATCTGGATATAGGTGCTTTTGCTTTATCTATCGGACTGTTTTTGAATGTAAATAAAAATGCCCTCATTAATGTAACTGCAACCGGCAATATCTCTGGAAACCAGCTTTTCGGAATGTTGAAGTCTTTTATTGAAAACATTCCGAGTACAAATATATAAAAATAGAAACATCAGACTTGTATGTGACAGTTTGTTAAGTTGAAGCTCTCTCAATGTTATGACATAATAAAAGGAATCTGATTTTGCATACACAAAAATGTAGGAAGAAAATGACAAAACACTTCTTATTTTCTGCCAGGGGCAAAGCAATATCAACAATAAGCTACTTAGTGTATGCAGGGGAGCAAAAATAACACCATGATTATTGCTAAGCATTATTCATGTTTATGAATCATGTTGTGCAAAAAGGTTTCTATACCGAATTTTACACAACGTACATTTTAAACAAGTTATGAAGCACAGACACATGCCTGGTTTGGAAATATTCTTCTTAGAGGAAGATTCCTCATCTTTTTTCCCTTTCTGATGTAACAGCTCACCAGAGCAGAATGTCAGATAATTAAAATACATTAAATTTAACTCTCCAAGCACCTAGATTGCTAAACATGTAATGTATTTAAATTAATACAGAGCAGAGTAATGGAGCAATCTATGAACCTCGCAGAGTATTTCACTGCTTTGGGTGGTCAGGTTTGTATCTCTCAGGTGGGACATAGTGTCATTATGAACTGATAAAGGTGATTTGACATCATCTTGACTTTTACAAGAACTTAAAGAAAAGTCATGTATGAGAACTGGTGACTGAAATATTGTTTATTATAATAATCCTTTTAGAAAAATATGAATGTGTAATGCAAGTACTGATTAGCAACTTGTACTTACCCAGTACCTCCAGCTGTCTGTCCCTTTCTTGGAAAGATAGGAAAGGGAGTGAGAATCCCTTTCAACTGAAATTTCTGTCTCTCTCTCTCTTTTCTCTTTCTTCCTTTTTTTTTTTTTTTTTTTTTTTTGTTTGTTAATTGTTTTGTTTGATCTTTATTTTAAAAATTTTTTTTTTTTTTTTTTTTTTTAAATGATTGACATAGGCCATGTGAGAACTGCAATTTCAAAATGGTCTCTCTTTTTGTTGTGATGAATAGTTCTCCTCTGATGTTGCTTTGGTATGGAAAGAAGATCTGCCTGTGTGGTTAATGTATCATTGCACACTTCAGATGTGAGACACCTTGGTCCAAGATTTATTCATTAGTGGTTTTAGGAGACTAAAGCTGAAACTCGGTTTCCTTCCTTCCTCTGAGTTGGTCTCAGGCATACAGAAAGGTAGGGATAGTTTGGTCTTGATTTGGGGAGAGCTGTTTTGAGCAGCAGTAGTTTTAGATAAATGGATGCAGCTTTTGTGTGCAAAGTCTGTGTGTTGTTTTTTTTTTCTGTACATATGAACCATATGATTCCACTGTTTCATTAAAAAGCATATTTCAGAACTTACCTGTCTTCAATATTACTTTTTCCTTGTATTGGTGCAAAATCAAACAGCTCTAAAGGGTGTGGGAGAAAGCAGTACCAGAGCTTTATGGTTATAACTGTATTCTAGTCTCAGTGTCTATTCCATTTCAGCCAACTGCTTTTTTTTTTGGGGGGGGGGGGGGAGGGGAGGTCTTCTTCATGCAAGAAATACCATCCTTCATGCCTTCTTAGGTTGAAAAAATTTGAAGTAATTTGTGTTTAGAGATTTAAACTTACTTTGTATTCACTGTACAGAAAACAGTGGGAAAATAATTTCATAAGCAATTTAAAAGCTAAAAGTTCCACTATGGTAGGATTACCTATTCCCTAATGGAGTTGTGCCTATAAATAGTTCATTACATAGCCTGGTGTTACATCCAGCTGATTTTGTTCTTCCCACCTCATCTTGTAATATCTTGCACCTGTCTTGACAACAGCTATCTGGAAGTATTTAGCAAGCTGGGCTTCTTTTCTTCTCAGTGTTCAGTTTCCATGTGCATGCTCTAATGAATACTGCTCCACAGCATGTCAAGGTAAACTTTTACTTGAATTCTTCTGTCCCATTTGACAAGAACATGAGCACCGTACATATGATTAAGCCTTAATATCTTTCTGAATACATAACTATTTTAGTCAAGTACACAACTTGCTTTTCAATGAGGAATTCTTTGTCATGGCACTTTGCTGTGTTCTGCAGAGTTCTAGACTAACCTTCCTTCCTTTTTAACATGCTTTTGCATATCAGTAAGAATCTGTTTTCTCTCTTAAGACTAGCTTGCCTCCAGTATTTTTGACAGTTTTAGCAATAAAATATGAATCAGTTTTTGTAGGTGAAAAGCAGAAGCTGTTTCTGCGTAAGTAAAAACTGTCGGGCTTTTTTTCACAGAAGATATCTTCATCTGTGGATGCCTTTGCCATGCACATATTTTGAGCAGGTTGGCAGATGCCACAGTTTGTGTGTGACCTGTAAGGTATTTAAATACTTTTCTGTGTTTGCACGTCACCTTTCTTTAATTTTAGTGGTGATTTCACATGCTGAGTCCTAAGTTAGCAAATGTCATGTGGTCTTACCCTCCTGTGATGTCTCTCACTGCTCACGTGGTCTTTAATGTAGTTTGGATCCATATGAGCTTTTCAGAAAGAAACATATAAGACACTTACAGCAGTCAAGAGCAGTGGAATAGTGGTAGATGCTTATAAATAAGGATGTGAAAAGTAGTATAAGGTGAAAGAATGATGGGGAGGAAGGAAGGAAAGGGAGATTTTGGAAGTAGTGAGGAAAAAGTCATGTAGCATTGATCGTCTTCTCCTTGCTAACTGTTGTAAACTTAGAGTATTAAAACCCTTCTAGCTGTAGCGAGTGCCTGATAATTGTCTTTAATGACAAATGAAGAGTTGAATTGCATGCTGTCATGACTAAGCTGTACCATTTAAATTTGAATTTGTTTCTTTGTGGGTAGCTACAGAAACAAAAGAATCACCCACCCTAACCCATTTGGATACACCACTAAAATTGCAGAGTAGGAAGGCTCTGTTCAGACCACAGAGTTGGGAACTCTTCCACGCCCTGCAGGAAATAAAAATGCAGGTTTATAGTTTTTATGCTTACCGTGTCTTTTGTAGCTGGAACGAGCAGAGTCGGGGAGCTGAGTTGTGTACTTGCTACTAGGGGCTTACATGTTTGGCAGGTCAAAAAGCGACTATGTCACAGTTAATGCTGTAGATGCTTTCTGTAGATGTGAAAGTTTCATTTTGGTAGACATCTTAAGTCAAAGTAATGAAAGCTAATTTCATGTTTATTACAGGTTTTTATGCTAAAATGCACCTTTGACACTTGCAGCAAAATTGTGACAGGTGGTTAAAACGGTTGAGTAATTACGTACAAATATCTCTGACTATTGCCATTTAATTTCACTGCAAAAAGTGTGCAGATATGTCAAAAACTATAATCCTTCAAAAGAAGCTTGTTGCTGTCGCAAGAAAGGATAGCCTTGCAATTGAGGTGCTGCCTGGGATCGTAAAAGGTCTGGTTTGTCTTTTTTCCTGGCTCTGCATCTGCTTTGAGAGTGACCTTTTGGAAGTGTTCTATAGTCCCTGTGACCGCTGTTCTTACAGCTGCATGTAGTAAGTATCCTGCGAACAGAGTGCAGAGCAGCGAGAGGGATTGCAGGGAACAGGGAGCGATGGTTTGTTATTCCTCCCTCTTCTCTCTTCCTTTCCTCAACTGCTGTGACTCAGTTCACTTTGTTCTTGTGCTCTGCTCCATCAGGCCATGGATGTCACTGTTTTACCATGCTCCCTTTTCAGGGGCATATTGACATTCACCAGTAGTATTGAGCCTAAATGAAAAGTCAAGAAATTAATGCCGAGTCTTCGTGATACTGTTGGTAGCTCTGTGTATCAGCATGCCTGTAGAGGAGTTGTTGTGTAACCAATGTAGCTGCTGCTTGCTTAGAAACTGATTTCTCATCCTTAGCAACTTCTTTGCAATATGTGGTTGAGAAGCTAATAACATGAAGCTAATTACTGTTTTAAAACAGGGATAGTGGGATGTTGATGCATTGCTCAGGTAAGCAACAATTTGTATATATGAAGATTATCTAATTATTTAGTGATTTTTGAATTGTAAGTGTTAAAGGCTGATAGAGAAACAGTAAAAATTGGTTGTGTGCACAAGAATAATTTAAAATAACTCTTTTCCTTCGTGGGCTAACTTAAGATGCTTTGTAATACTTCTGCAGTATTTTGGATTCAGGATTTCACTGCTGTTGTCAAGCTGCTTTGGCAATATCCCATATTGTTTCTGCCCCCACCTGAGTTCACCGGCATTTCTTTTAAGACCTGAGAATTGGTGTGTTACTTCCCAAAAGGATGTGAAACCTATCTTCCTTCGAAGGATTTTTTTTTTCTTGTTTTACAAAAATGCATCTAGTTGAACTGGAAGGATTTATCTTTTTCACAGTAATTAACAATGCAGAGGCCTTGTCATTTACCACAGCTGTGGACAGGGTTGAGATGCAGTTATCTGTCCTTGTGTTAACACTGTTTCGAAGGATGTGTTAAGGTAAAACAGAGCAGGCTTTAATACGTGGTGGCAGTGTAACAGGTGGCATCACGTCTGTGCTGCTGGTAACAACTGTGCCCGAGTGATGCTCCCTCACTGTGTCCTGGAACAAATCTGGGTGGAGTTCGGGACAAGAACAGTGGCAACTCCTGTCTGCTGGACCCGAGCACAGATACTGTTTAGAGATGTATAGTCATATGTTATTCCTGGCAGAAAGTATTATCCTTTCTGTCAGTGTCCTTCCTTGCAAACTTCATTTTCTTAGTTTTGCTTGACCCTCAAAATAGCAGGAACGAAGGAAATGCTTTCTTCCACAAAATGAAAACCATATTTTTCTTATAGAGCCTTAAACAGCAAGCTCTAAAGAACACTGTTTGCAGCTGGGGGCGATAAGTTTGCTAAATATCAGATCTGCAGATTGTCTCTTTACTTATAAAGGTCCAAGTTAATGTACTATTTTCCTCCAAGGGCAGTGAATGGGCAAGAAGAAAAGGGGAGGGGTTACAAATATGGTTAAATCATGCTTGACTGATTCTGTAATGCGGAAATTTGTTACTATTTTGCGATCAGATGCATATTTACATTCTGCTTGTGATTAAGCTATTTTGTAATGCAACACTAATAACCACAAGTAAGTACTTCATGTGTATATTTCAAATGCTAACATACATTTGTTCAGGACCACAGTTAGGAATATATAGATTGCAAAACAGTAGTGAGGAAGACAATGAGTGCTGATATATTTTACTAGAATTTCTTCTTGGGTTTATGTATTATATATTTATTACTTGTGATTATGATTTTTGTAGAGCATTGATGTGCTTTTACTTTCAAAAGACTTCCATTTTGGCCTGCACTAAGACAAAATAACAAAAACCCAAAACTAGTATGTATGTAGTTCTTGCAGAAGTTTTTCCAGTGTATTATAATTGTTGTTTAGTTCTTTTTAATGATCAGAATGATGCATGTTGATCATTATACAAAAAAAAACTATTTGTCTCTACATCAGATAATAAAGAAATGCATGACTTTCCCATCTGGTTCTGCCACCAGCCATCACCACCACCAACCTATGTTTCAAACATAAGAAGAAGTTTCCTTGGTACCTTGAAATGTGTTTCATGAAGAGAAATGACAGCCTAGTTTAGCCGCTCCTAGCTAATAATTTGATTGCCTTCCTTGGATTTGTGACTTCTAATTTGATTCCTCAGTCAGAAGAGGGACATACAGCTGAGTTTGCTATTTCCTAGAAGAGTCCTCCCTTCATCGAGGGGCAGATTTTCATGCTTTAGCAGCGGGGTGGATTTTCTCAGTCTTGCTCTCTTTTCAGTGTGGAATTAAATCATTTTGCCCAAAATCAAACTGTATTATAAAAAGAAGCTCTTTTTTTCTAAAAAGCCTAACTACATTAAAAATGGAGAAGATTTAGTCTTCTGTTGTATTCTGCAGCACAGCCTTAACTATGCTCTGTTCCGAAAGCCAGTGTAGTAGTCAGATTCCCGTATTATCTGGCCACGCCTCAATAATGAAATTTTCTGGTCTTCAAGTATGAATCCTTAGGGCTAAAACCTAGAAATGACTTTAATTCATGCTGTATTATTTGGACACTTTAAGCACCTGTATACTAAGGCTAAAGGCTTTCAGTTCATATTTGAAAGTAAAGACATACCACAAACCAAACAACAAATATTTAAGGGTTATTTTTAGAGCCACTAGCTGTAAAGATGCAAAAAAAAATCAATGTCATTGTTTTCTCTTATTGAATTTTTCCTTAGGAGCTTAACAGGGGGATTTAAGGTGAACTAAATGTCTACTATTATTAACGTAATTTAATATCGTAAGAACTAAAAAGTCTTTCACTGAGTGTAACTTTCTTGTCACTTGGTCACTGACAAAGCAAATCAGCCATCTTTTCACTAATGTTGTTAAGGTAAGTTGTCTTGCTTTCCTTTGTTCTTTTTTTTCTTCCTTTCCCCAGGTGAGGCTCCTTGCATAGTTGCATGTCTTAAGTTTCAATTTCTGCTGTTTCTACCACTGCACCAGGAAGCTTGCCAGTACACGTAAATCAAGGTTATGTCTTTGCTTGTTTCTTCATGCTGAACTCCCACTAAAGCTCTGCAATGCAAAAGCTATGAAATATTCTCATTTCATGGCTTGTTTTTAGTAAGTTGGAAAACAGAAGCTTTAATCTGAATCTTCTCTATCTAATATTAAAGGTGAAACTGCCAGCATTGATAAAATTATGGAGAATCCAATGAGTTGTCTGTGAAGGGAAGAGAGAGAGATCTTTGTCTTGCTGTGAGTGCCATAAAATCACAAGTCATACTGGCTGTAGTGCCATTCCTCTATAGAGATATGGGGATGGGGAATGCATGCAGTGGAATGGTGCTGCCTCTGCTTTCCTTCAGTACATCTCTTTTGGGGGACAATCTTTGCAGAATGTTAGTGGCAGTTTCAGAAGTGACTCTTCCATGTCTTCCCTCATTTGCCCTGTTCATCTTGCCACTAAAGAAAAGGGCTGGAGCAGCCATTGGAACGGAGATAGGTGTTTATATTACTCCCTTGCTATCATGAGTCATTTACTCTAGTACACGTTTGATTCCTATTCTACCCTGAGGGAGAGAGAAAGATAAATGCTCTACTTGGCTGAGAAAACTAAAATGGAAAAAGTCGCACTTGCATTTCCTCATTTGTTCTGCCAGTGTACCACACCACTAGCTTGTGGAAGAGAGAATGAGCAGAAACATTTAGTTTTCTCACTAGTCTAATGGAAAGAGACATGAAAAAGTCACTTGCCTAATTATTTATGGCCAAAAGCAAATTCAGTGACCTTGCTAGGTGAAGCTTAAAGAGGCTGAACTGTTAAATATACATGGCTTGGTGTATCTGTCTCTTTCTGGAGCTTCTTTCCTATGGCATTTTGAAATAATCTGTAGCAATGTTCTATTAATTTCTACCTTTAAATATCTACACTGCCTAAATTAAAATAAAATTAAAAAAACCCAAACAAACTGATGCACACATTACCCATAGTTGTAATAAGTTAACAATTACTGGAATTGGTTCTGGCTCATTGAAATGTTTGTTCATCTCAAGGATTGAGACATTATTTCTATTCCAAAAGATGAATTCTTTAGAAAAAGAATTCTCTAAGCAGCATTTGGCTGTTGGCAAAGGTATTGCTTTGTTATTGCTTCCTTTACCCGCTGAGGTTTGCTGCATCTGTTTTAGCTAAAAATCACATTTATGTAAGTGGTCTATCAGTCATTTTTGTCCCCTTCACTTTCAGAAATGGAAATATTATTCCAAATAGTTTTGAAATAGTCTACACCAACTGCATCCATTTCATCAGGTTGTATAAAATCTAAAGGATTATCCCACTGTCAGGATATACAATAAATATAGTAGGTCCAAAGATTTTTGGGTGTTTCAACAAATGAGCAAAGGGCTGTTTTTTGCAATGCAATAAACTTATGAAAAGCTGAGCATTGATATTTTAGGTGTTTTCACATAATTTCATTTTTTTCCTTTGGAATGAGTTTTAGTTTTCATTA
>VZTO01012812.1:0-40549 GCA_013400615.1 Syrrhaptes paradoxus
CTGCTGCTGGCGCTGGCGCTGGGCCTCGCCGCCGCCGCCAAGTCCCCGTACCAGCAGGTCCTGCAGCACAGCCGCCTCCGCGGCCGCCAGCACGGGTAAGCGCGGCGGAACCGCGGCTCTCCGCACCCCCCCAAGGGAAAAAAAATTAAGGGGGGAAAGAGCGGTCCCGAAGGGTCCCCCGGCTCTTTGTGCGGGGTTGGCGGAGCCCCCGGGGCTGGTGCGGCACATCCCTGGCTGGGTGCTTGCTTCCTGGGAGAAAAACTTTTTATTTCATCCTCGAGTCACTTTTTTTTTTTTTTTTCCTTTCTTCCTTGGATAACTTTATTCCTTGGATAACTTTCTTTCTTTCTTTCAGGATGCTTAATATTGCAGATATTATTTTAGACCCTCTCAGTGATTCTTTATCAGTCTATCCCCATTAAGGAACAAGGGGGGGAAAAAAGTTCCCAGAAGTTGAATGGTTAAACATTTTGTGGAGGGTGTTCTCAGTTTCATGAATTTGTAGAAAAAGGAAAGAAAATTGGTTCAATGGCAGAGGAGTATGTCTGTGGAGTAAGCACCAACTTGCTCTTTGGGACTCCCAGTAAGTCTTGAAAGTTTTCTTGACAAAAGTAATCACTGATTTACTCATAAAGTTTCTGAGATAAGGAATATCCAAAAATATGCATGTAGACCTGTCTTGCTAGGTGTTATGGACTGAATAGTTTGAGTCTTCATTGATAGATAAAAAAGCAACCCAGTGTTGGTAGTTGTTCCCACTGTTTTAAAAACTTGCTGGGACTTGGGAAGGATGAAGGATGACAGACGTTTCAGCTGGCTTTCGTCACTGATGGAACTGTAGCTTCCATTTAAATGGAGTGCTGAAGGCAGGGTCATAAAATGCTTTTAAAAAGACCCAAGACTTAAATATTGCAATTTTATACGTTATCTGGCAGGGATCCAGGTCAGTATTTATGAAACAGGGTGTGTTGTTTATGTGTCTATTCAGCAATAGAATCCAACAGAGAAATTCTGAGCTGATGCCTGTTTGTAAACTCTCAGTAATGAAAGAATGAGAGCGATTTACACACAAATACAGCCAGTCTGGTTCTTCATCTCTCCATGATCTGACCCTAATTAAATACACAATTGTGCTCATAGCCCTGAGGCAGAAGTTTGCTGAAACTCTGTAGGTTAGTGCAGCCCTGGTGTAAATCAGCGCACTCATCTCTGCAGAGAGCAGCCTGGTACTCCCTGTGCAATCAATACAGGCAGAGGGTAAGATGTGATTGCGGTCTGGTGCCTGAGATCTTTGGGAGATGCAAGGAATTAGTACTCCAGGCTTTCCAGACAAAGTGAAGTTACACTGAGATAAATCCAACCCCAGCACTTTGCTCACTGTTCCCTTTGTGATAGAGAGAGCAGTTTCCACCAAGCTCATTTTTAAACACCAACTGCATTTGGGACATTGATTAACGACGTGACAAAGAGATACAGCAACACAAAACCAGCCCCCAGAGCCCTTGGATGTGAGGCGTGCTGTTTGGCTTGCAGGAGGGAGCCCAGGAGGGATGTGCAGCCAGGACTGGCACCCTTTCTGCTGCGAGCATCCCCCCCACCATCAATGCTGCCATTGAGCCCAGAGCGAGCTGGGTGGCAGAGCTTGGCTCTGCAGCAAGACTTGTACATCTTCATTAACTTTTTTTTTTTAAGTGAATCAGCTCAAGTCTGGGAGGGAAATATGTAAGAAACATGAACATTGGAAGATGAAAACCTAAGAGCGCTGTCCCCAAACCCACCTGGCTTTGTGGGCTGGGGACCTTCATGGCCATAGTCACGGCAGGTAGCTGGAGCTGGATGGAAGGTTCTGCTCTTCTCTGTCCCTTCCCAAAGGGCAGCCCCAGCCCCAGCAGCTCCCAGCTGCTGCCTGCCAAGTGGAAGGCTTCAGCTGAAGGGGAACAATAGGCAGTTTTATCCTCGAGTCAGCGTGGCTGGCTGGGAACGGCATGGCAGAGGTGATGAACTCCAACGAGGAGAGGGGAGAGTGTTGACAAATTCATTTTAAGCCAGACTGGGCAAAGGACCAGAACACGCACCGCAGGGAGCTGCTACTACAGCCTGCCTGTGGGAATCATTGATAACGCAGCCCTGGGGAAGGGGGAATTTTTCCGCACCGAGGAAAAACTGGGAAGAAGTTTCCCCCGATAAGTTGGGGAGGGAGCAGCAGCCCCATGAAGCAAGGCAGCGCCGGGCTCGATGCTGTCCCGAAGGCGAGAGGGTTTTGTTGGCAGGCTGCTCCCAGGGATACGAGGGAAGTGATCAAACAAGTCCTTCAGTAGCCAGGCTTGTCAAGACGAATATTAGAGGGATTGTCCACTGCCGTCAGCCAGACGCTGAAATCGAGGCAAGGTTTGGAATTTCGCTGTAATTGGAACCAGATTTCGGCGCGGCGGGGCCGGGGTAGCCGAGGTGGGCTGAGTCAGAGGGAGCAGCCGTCTCTCCAAGCGATGATTTGGCGTGGAAATGACTGAGCCTGGGCCAGTCTGCACCAGCTGAAAGTTTGGCATTGTGATTTCTAACTTTTTCTTTCTCCTCATCCCTCTCCCTATATATATATGTAAAGGGAATTAAATGCTTTTGTGCAGAAAAAAGCTACCGTTACTGGATATGGCAGTAACAAGGGACAGGGTGAGTCTATTCCAGTCCCCTGGGCCCTCCCTTTCCCCTTGGGGCAGGATGAAGATGCCAGGGCCAGGCAGGGTTGGATCCTGCCTCCGCAGAGCCCTGCAGCAGCCACACCAACAAAGGCTCTTTGACAGCAAGCCAAGCTCCCGCTGGGACTGGCGCTGGAGTTAGCCAACATATAGGAGACCCTCATGTTAATTCATGCTAATGATGGGCAGGCTGGCCAGTTTTGGAAAGAGATGAATTTGGGATGCTGGTGAAAAGCAAGCATGACCACAGGAAGACTTGGTCATCAGGCTGCAAACTCTGCTTTTGTTAATTTTGGTAGGGAAGCGGGCAGTGTCTCGGTCAAACCCAGCATGAACTGGGCTGCTGTCTGTTTTCCTAAACAGACCAACAAGACCTTTACAACAGCATCTCCAGGCCCCATATAGAGTTTTGTTTGTGCAAATGAAAACTCTGCCTTGGATGGTGCACAGCACTTCTGATGGACTGAAGTGATGATTAAGTTGCTTAATTCTTTGTTTTCCCCCCCATCTCCCTGGAAGCCACTATTGCACATACTTTTGGTGCTGCTGCCACAACCGGGGCATGGTGACGGTGTTGGGAATCCAGTCTCAGCTGGGCTGAGCATCCTCACCTTGCTTGGGCTTTTGCTACTCAGTTGGTAGCTTCGCAACCCAGATCCATAAATCACATCTCAGGCACTGACCGTGAGTTGCCCACATCCATGGCCAGGGCTGCTGGCCACAAACCACAGAGATGGTGAGCCAGGCTGAGCGGGGAGATGCTGTGCTGGCCAAACCAGCAGTAAGTGAACTCCCAGCTCCTGTTTGACCACATCTTTGCTCGCAGTGATACCACTTCTTAGAAAGCTGAAAGGCTGCAGTCAGCTCTCAGCAGGGTTAGTCACACATGTCACACCAACCGTCTGCTTTTCTCATTGAGAAGGAGCTCTCTGGACCTTATGGGATGATATAGCCCCTGTCGATCTGCGCTGTCACACCTGGTGGGTTGGAAATGGAGTGGGCAGCGCCACTGCTCATTTTTCCCATCAGCAGCTCAGCATCCGTGTCCAGAATAGGTTGAGTCTGTCATACAAAAGTATGAGAAAGTATCTGTTCTGGTTTTGGTGCAAGTCAGTCCATGGGCTGATAAATATCTGTCCTTCTTTATGTCCTAAACAATAAAATAATGTTTTCTGGGGGGAAGGATTTGAAAAATTGCATAACCTTGTCAGGATCCCAAATTGTAAGTAGCTGCTCACCCTAGAATACTGACCAAAGTGTTATTTTTTGAATTTCATTTCTTTATATTTTGGGGAGGGATGGAACATGCAAAAAAGTCAAGATTTTGCACTCAGTGAAGAAAAAGATGCCCTGGCAGAGTGGAGAGAGATCTCTTTCACTGCTTTCTCCACTTGATGAGAGTCGTTATACACTCAGATCAAGCAAGCTGACTTGCAGCTCTCAAAGGTTCTTCCCTTGCAACCCCAGCAGGGCTTTTGGGGTGCTCTCAGGTGGGCTCTGGCTCCATGTTGGGGGTCAGCACCGAGAGGAGGGAGGCTCACAGGACCCTCTTCTACTTTGTCGTTCCCTGTAGCCCCAACGTGTGCGCGGTGCAGAAGCTTATCGGCACCAACAGGAAATACTTCACCAACTGCAAGCAGTGGTACCAGAGGAAGATCTGCGGGAAGGCAACGTAAGTACCTGAGCTCCGGCCAGGGTCTCCCTGAAGACCCCGTTGCAGGGATGGGTGCTGGGTGGGAGAAGCAGATGTGAGATCCCAGAGCCCATGGCATGGGCTTAACGTGTATACATGTTAAGAATTGTTTTAGCCTTTTACTCCCAAAGAAAGACTTGTGCCTCAGTTTTGCTCAAATGGCAAACAAGATCCTCAGACACTTAGATGTTAAGAATGGAAAGTACCATGTAAATACAAACCCTGATGGTTTATTCTGATTGCATTTCTATATATACTTATATAGCTCTCAGAGTGGTAATGAAGTGCGTACCAGATGTTTTCTAGTACTTAGCTGTGTCTCTCTCCATGCTGGGCTCAATGCTGCCTAGATTTAAAAAAAAAAAAGGGGGGGGGAAAAAGGCAACCCAGAGCTGATGGATATTGGAGAGAACATAAAATTCATCTACATATGTTTGCTTTGGAAAGGAAAACAAATAAGGGGAAAGAGGTGTCAGTTTTATCCAACACTCTCTGATGACTCCACCAGGAAAGTTAATTAGACTCGCAGGCCAATTCCACGTCTAAAATTGCAAACAATAATATTCAAGTAGCTGTTGCGTAAAGTATCTGGGTAGGCAGCCTCAGGACATTCTTTTGAAAGATGTAGTCAGCAGATAATTAAGGATATGTACGCTTGACTATCTGCCAGGCTGTAGATCGGGAGCGGAGAATCTTTTTCCTTGGCATTGGCCAAACTGGGCTTTCAGATGTGTTTGCTGGTCCAGACTTTAGCACGCACCGCCACGTTACCCAATATCAGTGCAAAGATGCCCGGAACAGTGCTGGCCATGGGGATCAGAGCTGTGGGACAGGTCTGGTCCTGCGTTTGCAGGGTCAAGAACAAACAGCAGAAAATCATCTCGTGTTTCCGGTATGGTCCAATGTAAATTGTAATGAGATCTATAGAAACATGCTGTTCTTCCCTGCAGATGAAATAAACTCTCTTAATGGCAGACTTTGAGATCTTGAACTGTGGTAACCCATATTGCTTTTATTTTGGTTGCCTTCATTGGTTTAGCTGTGATGGTTGGCCACTGGGATTTGGTTCATGTGTCTTAATTTGGGTGATTAGAGGTCAGGCTCTCATCTTGGCCGAACGGTGGCTTTTTTGACGTAAAATGGGCAGGATTATGGCATGGCAATATGGTATCATCATTGCCTCTGCTGATAACAGAGTAGCTTAGGAGGTCTCCAAAGCAAACATGACTCAGCTGTGGATGTGGGATGGCTTTGCTGTTGGAGTCACTGAAAGGCAAAGCGATCCAGATTTTTTCAGTTTTGAGGCAAATGAGAAACTAACCTCAAGTAACCCAAGTATGCAGCTGTATTTGGCAGAGACAAACTCATCTGCTTATCTCCAGAAAGAGGTGGAACAGCTGGCATCTGGCAGTATTTCATGATTTCATTTGAGGAGATGGAGTGATCTCTTCTAACCTCGTTTTCCCTGCTTTTACCCAAGTGTCTAATCCAATGATGCATTGCTGAGAGAAAAACACACACACCATTAACCTGCCTGTTAACCTATGAGATAATGTTCCCATTATACACGGAATTTGATCACTATTCTTTGCTTTGCATCATCTTGACAATGGGTGTTATTGTCTTCTTCTCTCTTCCTTGTCATTCTTGAGCCTGGGCCCTACTTTGCCCTTTAGTAGCAGAACAAAAGACACATGCCTTGCCTCACATTTTCCAGCAGACCCTGGGAAAGCTCTAATTACAAACGTTGGCTGGTGATGGCTCCCGCTGGACGTGGTGCTCCTGGCGTATGGAAGCAATCAGGAGTGGTTCAGGCCATGAAGGATGTGATGCGTTACTCTGCGGCAGACTCTTAAACTGTTATCGGTGCTCTGCATGGGCCCTCAAAACTCGCCCGTTGCATGGGGCTGAGCTGGTCCATGAGAGGTTTTGAGAACACCAGGTGCCTTTAAATCCCAGAAAGAGGCAGGATTTGGCTTGTTCATCAGTGCAACTGGGTGGATGCAGCCTGTGCTTGGGATCCGTAGTCAGGTTCCTCTCCTGAAGCCGTGTGCTTGGTGCTCACATGGGCAGGGGGACCCACTCCATCACCCCAGGGGGGATGGTGGAGCTGGATAAGCATGGTCATTTCCTCTCTTCCTCCTAAAAGGCTTTTCCCACCCATGAGAAGAGCAGTCCTGGGGTAGAAGATGCTTGCCCCATCTCACCTACTTCACGTTTGTCCTGGCTGTTAACCTCCGTGTCTGCTTAAAGGGTCAGTGGTGCCACAAGTTGAATGCATGTTGCAAGTGCAAGCACCTAGCTCTTGGAAGATAGTTTTGACCGTTTTGATTTCTTTTCTTGTCCTGCTCTGAGCACTGTTTCAAACAGGGAGGAGGGAGGGAGGTCAGTGAGAGAGCAGGTACTGCAGAGGAGCAAAGCTGAGCTCCTGCAGAGCTGGCTCAGGGCAGAGCAGTTCCACCCTGAGCAAGGAAGGCAGAAAAGCTGCTGGAAGCCTGTAGCAGTCCATCATGACTTCATTCCTTCTTGGATGATCACATCCTGCATTGGGAGACACAGAGTGACTGGAGCAGCAAGGAAAGCCAGCTCAGAAAATATGGATGTGCTTGGTCTTTAGTCTTGTGTCCAGGTGCATCACCTTCAGTCACTGCTCCAGGCTCAGGACTGAGAGTGCTCACAGTCACCCTGGGGTGCAGCAGGCACTGGGCTGGGTTATTCCATAGCTCTCACCAGAACAAAAAGGTTACAGCTGCAAGGCAGAGGCTTGGTGGTGGGGCTTTGCAGGCTTCCTTCTTGAGCAGCATTTTTTGGTCCATGGGGATGGAGTGCTTCACTGGGGCTGGATGTACAAAATGGAAATTTCAGCTCATGCTTCAGAAGAGGAGTCTTACCTCTTTATCTGCTTTTTTTTCCTTTGTTTTACTTCTCTTTGCTGAAGTATTGGCTCATGCAGTTAGGGAGAAATTAGATAGAGGATTTATGTACATTTTTTATCGTTGCATTACTTGCTGATGAAGTGAGATAAGACAGTTGGCAAGAAGTCTGACACTGCTTTGATTTTAATGAGCACTGAAACAAGATTGGTTTGATAATTAGGTAATTTTCCACTGTTGGTTATTCCAAAGCCAAAGAAATAGTTTATTTAGACCATATTTTTATAGTTCTGCCTGTGTTTTTTGTATTTTTCTACCTTCCCTGATGCACTGGACTCATTCTTCCAGAACTGGGGTTGTAATTGGATGTGTCCCCACACACATTTTTGTATTAAGAATGAAAAGACAACTTACATAAATTTGGTTTTTGATTATTTTTTGGAGGAATAACTAGTGGCAGTAAGTTGCCCCTTAATACGTTATTTTTTTTCCTTTTAAATTAACTTTCCTGTTCTTGTCTGATGTACTTTCCTCAGTTCAGGAAAAAAAAAAATTGAGACTCTGGCACTTATTTTACAAAAACAAAACATATGGGTTTTATTACAGGAAATTATTACAAATGGATCTTTATTCACTAATATATGCCTAAGCTTATTTTTATTACCTTGAAAAAAATGCACTTAAAATTTAATTTCAGATCCTAAGAATGCAACAGCAGTGCAACAATGACTAATAAAAGCCAGGGAGCTTGCTTCTGCAGTCAGACTCAGATAGACATTTGAGAAATAGGGTGTTTCAAAACCAGAGGCTGAAAAACTATAGATTCGGCTGGAAACTACTCACTGAGGAGGTCAGGAAATTGTGGCCAGAGGCGTTGCAGAATGGATGACAAATGCTCTTTGTAGGAGGGCATCGCTTGTTTAACCCCCATGGCTGGCACCGGCCGTGTGCTGGAGCAGTGGTCTGTATCTGCTGAGCAGACACCAGGAACGGGGTGGACTTGGCAACTGCAAAGGTTTTTGTGCAGAACCTGACACATGGTGTGGTGGTTGCGAGCGTTCAGTGTTTTCTCCCATGAGCTGTTTTCCCCTGGCTATGGAAGAGGAATATTTGTCCCCAGGCAGCAGAATGTGGCTCCAACCCAACTGGAGGAAGACGTGTCGCAGCCTTCCTCCCCTATGGATGTGTAGGGTACCCTACCATTGAGATGCAGAGTCCTGCAGGAGAGGCAGAGCACCCTTCAGCCACAGCTCTGCTGCTCCTCCCCAAGGGCTGGAGGTGGCTCCAGGACCCGCTGGGAAGATGCCCCATTAAAGAGACCCCTTGGATGCTGCCCACGTGCCTTTGGGTGGACTGGGTGGTCTTGTGCTTCCACTGAGTCCACCAGCCACAGGAGGGCAAATGGGTGAAGCTGTTTTTTACAGTCCCCATCTCTGGCTCCTTGTAGGTGCAAACAGTTGGCTGAGCACCTCTGTGTTCACTTGGCCCTTTGCAGAAGTTTTCTAGTACTCAGCTCAAAATTCTGGGATGCCAAATGCATCCCAGGTGATGCTGGTAGGTCACCTTCCATGGGTGAGTGAGACTTGGGGCTTGAAGGACCCCATGCATGGGTGGAGCTGCTCCTATTACTGGCTTTGGTGCTTCTTGCCATTTGTTTCCATTATCGGGTGGTGCTGGACGTGCCAGCAAGCCCGCTGAGGTCCCTCCATCCCTTCCCAGTGCCCTCCCCTCCCAGCCGGCGCCTGGCTGCTGGGGCAGCCCCATGCGCTGTGTGCATCGGTGTCCTGCCCCTTCGTCACAGCTCATTAATCTCCGATCGATCTATAAATAAGCCTTTTAAAGCCTACGTCAGCGCTCAGGAATTATTTATGCTGAACTTTGGAATGATTTCTCTTTAATCAGCTCTTCGTCTTTGATTACAGGGCTGAACCGAGGGAACTGTCTAGACTGGATTTAGTTTCTAGGGTGAAATAAAGAAAAATTGGAGGTAGAGGAGGGGAGGTGGCGGGGGGGAGAAAGTGTGTGTTTCTAATGAACACGAGCCGGGGGGGCTGAGGGAAGCAGAGCAGCAGGGTGTTAAGATCTCCAGTAGTCAAAGGAAGGGATTGCTTTAGGCAAACTCTTTCCCACATGGAATATATAATGTCTAGACAATCAGTCTGGGTTTGCTTTGTAATTCTCTTAGGAAACCGTCACACAGAATTTATTTGCTTCTGTCACAGAAAACCAGGTATTTGTTTCACTTACTGGCTCTTAATTACCCTGAAGAATTCTCTCTTAAACCCCAGGCATTTCCACTGTTTGTTAACAGTGTTAAAATGATGACAAATATCTGAAGCTTGAGGATTTTGCTTTCTCTTTGAGTGAGAGCGCTGAGGTTCGCCGATACAGCATCCTACTTGTCTCAAATCCAAGCGGGAGCACAGAGGAAACGCTTGTCTTTGGGGGGAACACCTATTCCCCCGCTCTCCTTCGCCCATCAACCAGATGGCCTTGCTCCTTTCACACCAAATGTAGCAGCAATAGGCAGCAGAAAACACTGTGAAAAATAAACAGGCAACTTCTGGATTGATTTTTTTGGACATGCTGCAATATAGCCCAGGGTGCCCATGGATACATGTGCCACCACCAGTGAAGTTTGTCCTTGCAGGGCTTTGTGCCAGTGAAGCCAAGACCAGGGATGCTCTTTCCCCTCCAGGTCTTGCTTGTGGATTTTGCTGAAAATAAGTAAATAATTTCTGGTGGTGGACAAGAATGGGGTGAAATGAAGGGGAAACCTTTGTCTGGTTTGATGAAGCATCCATGCTGGAGTTGCAGAATGTTTCCCAAACAATGATTAGATGTGACAGCAACAGCATTTGGGGAGATCCCCAGATCCCCCAGGAACGGTGCCCAAATGAACCGGCACTTGCAGCATCTTGTGTAGGTTCTCGGTTGGGGTGGTGGCATCAGTTTCCATCCACTGTTTGTATAAAGTCTCCTGGAAAGTGTGGTTTTGAAAAGGAATTGTGCCGGCTTTTGTTGTGTGGAGGAACTGGCAATGTGCAGTCCTGAAGGAGATAAAAATTGTGGTTTGTCTTTTGTTCAAGTCTCTATTTCTAATGAAGAGTCTGGTTAGAAACATCACCAAATATGGGTGGACACAGAACTATAGTGAACAGAGGAAAAGCAGTGAGACGCCGTCAGTTAATCTGCCGTATCCATCTCTTATTCCAGAGTAATCAGTTACGAGTGCTGTCCTGGATATGAAAAAGTTCCTGGAGAAAAAGGCTGCCCAGCTGGTAAAAATATGTTCGACATTTTTTAGACTTCTTAAAATTATACAGTTGCCTAGTAAAGTGAAATGTTAGAAAATTACTCAAAGTGGATTTGATTTTTCTGCAATTTGTGCACAATATTGCCATGAGCAGGTCAAAAATGGGCTCAGCAGAGCACCAGCGGAGTGCCAGATCAGCTCCAAAGCATGCAAAATGTTCCAGACAACTTAAAAACTTGGATATAATTAAACTTAATCAAGCATAGGAGGGCCATAGGGAACTACTTACTCCAACAAGTAATATAGCTGCGTTGGAAATGCAATACAAAGGAATGATGGAGTAGCAGACAGCTCTGCCAATCTCTGCTCGTTTTTATTTTGGCAAGCACGAGTTTAGCAAAATTGCATTTAGGAGAAAATACAGTTCAGCCACTGGCGGGGGTTGGGAGGGGATTACGTGGGTTCAGTGCAGAAGATATATTCTGCTTTTGCTTTCTGAACGCTTCCTTCCCCAAAAATTTGATGCTGCCCAGTTAACCACATGGGCTGGTGCAGACTGAGACGGGTGGTGAGCTGCCAGCTCCGAGCACCGAAACCCTGAGTACAGACAAGGACTGGGTGAAAGCAATGAATATCTTTGCTTGCCTGAGTTCACATCCATATAAATGCAGACTAAGTCCATTTAAACCTGCAGAGATGAAGTAGATCCTGGATTACACTGCTGTAATTGAGGCTGGAGCTGTCAGGCGATGATTATTTATTATCTAATTAATGAGCAGATACGAGTTCCCTGACGTGCTTCATTTCCCCGAGCGTTCTCACCAGCAGCCCTCCTTTAATTCAGCGCAGCGCAGGGAGGGATGAATGATGTTGTGTTGGAAAAATAACCCTCTCTTCTTTCAGCGCTGCCGCTCTCGAACATCTACGAAACCCTGGGAGTTGTTGGGTCTGCCACCACGCAGCTCTACTCCGACCGGTCCAACCTAAGGCCAGAAATCGAAGGACCTGGAAGTTTTACAATTTTTGCCCCAAGTAATGAGGCCTGGGCATCCTTGTCTGCTGTAAGATATAATTCTTCTTCTTTGTCCTCTTCCTCTGGCTCTCTGTAGCAGAGATCCAGCTTTGCAGGGGTCTGGATCCAGCCCCATCTGGTAGAACAGACACAGTCCTGATTTAGGATTTCCAACATGGGAGTCACCGTACTGGTCTGCCAGCTCCAGAGCTTTGTTTCTGAAGGAGCCCAACACTAGAGAGATGTGGATGGTTTCTGTTGGGGTGGATGTAGAAATCACCTCACTCAGTTTGCTCTTACCATTAGAGATTGGGTTAAGACCTGCAGCAAGAGACTTTCCATCCCATTTGGTTTTTCTTATGGTTGGAAGCTTTACGACTCTGGTTGTTCTTAATGATTTGTGTAAGTATCCAGTCCTGGCTGGAGCCTCTGTAGACCTGCAGCCTTCCTGTTCATCTGCTCAATTACATATCCATTGCCTTTACCTTCCTTTTGATTTTTTCACTCTATATCGTGCAAAATTTCCACCACTGTTCTGCTGGTGCTCCGATCCTAGTGGAGCATCTCTGTGAACAGAGGAGAGTCCCAATGGTACAACCCCTATTCAGTTACACCCCACATTTAAATCCCTTGTCCATAAATATGTATGAACAACTATTGGGGTGGGGAGGAAGCATCTTTTTGGCTCTCCCCACTCCCAAACCTCTGCTCTAAACCTGCACCAGCAGAACCCCTTGCAGGGATGATGCTGTTGGGGAAGGTCTCCTGGTGTATTTGTCCCTGGCCCCGAGTGATGCTTTTTGTTGCCTTACTGTCCATTTCAATGCAGGGATCCCACATAAGCTTACTGCCATCATCCCTTTGTCTGGATGGATGGGGGTGCCCGAGCTGCTAGCTGCTGTTGGAAGGCAAAAGATAAAGAATTACGAAAGTTCGAGCTCTTAATTTGTGCAGATCACTTCAGGCTGAATCCATCACTTAATGTATATACACACACACACCTTGGAAGTGTCCTAGATGCAGCCAGACCTCCTGGCTCTCTCTAACAACCGGCTTTATTGTACTCAGCACTGAAAAATGGATTTTACTGATTTTCAGGAAACTCTGGATTCCTTGGTCAGTAACGTTAACATTGAGCTGCTCAACGCCCTCCGCTACCACATGGTGAACAAACGGGTCCTCACAGACGATCTGAAACACGGGACCACGCTGAACTCAATGTACCAGGACCTGCCTATCCAGATTCACCACTATCCCAATGGGGTAAGACATTTCATAGACCCACAGACTGGTTTGGGTTGGAAGAGACCTTAGAGACCATCCAGTCCCACCCCCTGCCATGGGCAGGGACACCTCCCACCAGCCCAGGTTGCCCAAAGCCTCATCCAGCCTGGCCTTGAACCCCTCCAGGGATGGGGCATCCACAGCTTCTCTGGGCACCCATTCAAGTGCCTCACCAGCCTCAGAGGAAAATATTCCTCCTAAAATCCCATCTAAATCTACCCTCTTTCAGCTTAAAGCCAATTTAGTATACATATTTAAAAGGAGCTAGAAAATAATATTTATAAGCAGATAGTCTCGTCGATGCTATCACAGGGAAGCTGCCCGCATCACTGCTTAACAGTATGCTTGCCCAAGGGTTGGTTCTTGCATATTTTCTTAGTCTTGATCGTTCAGGGTAGACAAAACCACTGATTATTTTCAAAGCTCTTGAAACATGAAATGTTTCAAACATTCTTGATAGAGCGCTCTCATTCTTTGTGTGTTTTCTTAGGAAACCACAATTTCTGCTCCTGCTGATTCAATATTATAGCGCTCGCTGCGTGTGAAATAGCAAACC
This sequence comes from Syrrhaptes paradoxus, assembly GCA_013400615.1. Taxonomy (NCBI): domain Eukaryota; kingdom Metazoa; phylum Chordata; class Aves; order Pterocliformes; family Pteroclidae; genus Syrrhaptes; species Syrrhaptes paradoxus. The sequence goes on from VZTO01012812.1 coordinate 13,368, forward strand.
AGCGGAGGCTGCTTTACCTTCTGCTTTTAGTGCACATAACGCCCCGTGGCTCTTTCCCTCTGCAGATTGTGACTGTGAACTGTGCCAGGCTGTTGAAAGCTGACCACCATGCCACCAACGGAGTGGTTCACGTCATCGACAAAGTCATCGCCACCACCACAAACAGCATTCAGCAGATCATCGAGACTGAGGAAAGCCTGGAAACTCTTCGGGTGAGTCCACCCCATGTTTCCTCCAGGGATCCTTAAAGATGTTCTGTCATCCCAATCCCAACTGAATTGTCATGAAGAGCTTGCTAGTGCCTAGGTGCTGTGACCCTAAAGCTGCTGATAAAATCCTTGTACAAATATAGTTTATTTTGCTCTAGGAAAAGAAGTGTTTGGTATCAGCACGAGTAGGGTTTTATGAGAATAACTGTCACCCTGCTATTGCTGTCAGTAAAGTCTGGATTCTATAGGAATCTCAGCCTCAGCAGATATTAACTGTTCAGATTTGATGAGTACTGGTTTATTTGCCAAGTTAAGGAATAATTTTAAAAGCACAGGGGTTTTGCGGTTAGCCAGCTGTGGGTTCTGATCTGAATTCTTCACTGGAACTACTGTGACCCTTTCCAGGCATATCAGGGTATTGGAACTAGCACTCAGTCTTGCCAAAAAAAAGGGCTCTTGTACTCAAATTTCTGGAGCACAAGAGAACCACGAGGCCAGGTCAAATTTATAAAGGGACCAAAGTGCTGAAAGAAGCTATTCAGGGGGTTTTTGTAAGTCCTCTGAAATTATAAAAGCCTTAATAAATCTGGCCCTTCGTGTGTGCCTGGACAAAGTTGCTGACCCTTGTATTCTGGCTGAATGGGTTTCACCCTCTCTCCTCATTTCTCTGAAGGCTGCTGTGGCTGCTTCTGACCTCAACAGCTTGCTGGAAAGCAAAGGCCAGTACACGCTCTTGGCTCCAACCAACGAAGCCTTTGAGAAGATCCCACGAGAAACCCTGAACAGGATCCTGGGGGACCCAGAAGCCCTGAGGGGTAAGTGCTTGTTTACTGAGCCCATTGAGAGACTGAAGAGTATTTTGCAGTTCTTCTAAATTTCTTCTGAATGACATCTGAATGGCTCCTTGGTGCGTTCTGACAACAGCTGCAGTAAACACATTTGACTAATTCCAGCTTTTTCAATGGGACAGCCCAGACTGGTTTGGATGTAGATACAGCAGATGTGTAGACATGGCAGAGACACTGATGTCCAGTTATGGAGGCGGGAGCTGAAGCAGTCACTTTTCCGAGTTTTCCTTTATCACTCCTGTATGTGATGGTGGTTTCTATCAGTCCAGCAACGTGCAAGAAAACTGGTGTCTAATCAATGTAACTTCCCCTGACAAATGAGTCGAATAACAACACAAAACTTTTTGAAGTTGACGAAGGTGCATAAGGACTACTCTTCTGATGCACTTTATTTCACAGGCTGCTGAATTAAAACCAGCACAATTGGAGTGGAGCCCCAGTGCTGTACAGGAGGACCCCTAAGAGCTGCAGTAATTTTATAGTTGATTTTCCCAGCTCACTAAGACACTCGCTTCTCTTCCAGACCTGCTGAACCATCACATCCTGAAGTCAGCCATGTGTGCTGAGGCCATCATTGCTGGCCTGACGATGGAGACTCTGGAGGGCACCACCTTGGACGTGGGCTGCAGTGGGGAAGAGCTGACCCTCAACGGGAGGCCCATCATCGCCAACAAGGATGTCCTGGCAACCAACGGTGTCGTGCATTTTGTTAATGAGCTGCTGATCCCAGACTCAGGTACTGGTGCCTCTCTGCATCTTTCTTTCTGTTGCCTTTCTTTTGTCTATTTTTCAGAGGAAATACTGGATTTAGAGGGTGCAGATACTTTGTAGTGATGGGTGGTCTGCCTTTAACGCAGGGGTACTATGCATTGCTTTTCTTTTCAGCTAAGACCCTGTTTGAGTTGGCACAAGAATCTGAAGTTTCCAAGTCTACGGACCTTTTCAGACAAGCTGGTCTCAGTTCTCATCTAACTGGCAGTGAGCAAGTGACCCTCCTTGCCCCGGTGAATGACGTGTTCAAAGGTAAACCGGGGAATAAATCCCTTTCTTTCATCACTTTGGGCCACAGATCAATCTTCAGCCAAGTCTCAGAGCAGAAGCATGCAAACCCTCTCTCAGCTATAGGCAGTGGCATCTAGCTTAAAAATTAAAACCTGGTGCAGACAATGTATTTGCACATTTTAATGTCACAGTGGTCATTCCGAGTGAATCACTGGTTCTTCCCGTACTTTTTGCTGCAGATGGACTTCCCAGTGTTGACAGCAACATGAAGAACTTGCTTCTGAACCACATCGTTAGAGACCAGCTCTCCTCTAAATATCTTTACCATGGACAGAAACTCCAGACTCTGGGTGACAAGGAACTGAGAGTTTTTGTGTACCGCAATGTAAGTTCCTCTAGTGTGTAGTGTTGTATGTGGCTGAATGATGTTTGATGTCTAACGTTATGGCTATCACCTAAAAAGTGCAATTGAGCATTGTGGAAAGTATAAAAATGTCCCCTTTGAAGCATATGTTAATAAAGTCTTTTTTTTTCTGCAATTTTGTTCACAGAACCTTTGCATTGAAAATGCCTGCATTGCTGCCCATGACAAGAGAGGAAGGTTTGGGACCCTCTTCAGCGTGGACAAAATGTTGACTCCCCCAACTGGCTCCGTGATGGATGTTCTCAAGGCAGACCATCGCTTCAGGTGACCTTTCAGTGCCAGTTACGAGCAGAAGAGCTGCCAAAACAGTTTCTATTTATTATGGGTCATAGTCATGACTAAACCTAATATTTTCAATGTGGAAGGAGCGTCTAAACACATGGTCTAATCCTGAAATTATAGGGGGTGAGACTTCAAATAACCCTTCAATGAATTTTGAGCCAACAGTGTGTTGTTGCCCTTAATACAGTCAGAAGCTGCTCTGGAGCCATCTGTGCCCATCAGAGCTCCTGTGGCTGGGGCTTTCTGTCTCCTCACTGCCATTTGGTCCCCAAGGATCAGCATACCCAGCTTGCTTTGCCATTTCTCAGGTGTTCTGGTTCGACCTCCAATGCTCATTTCGTCCCTAATCAACATCTTGGTTAATTGATTTGCAGGACCTCGGCAGGATTTTGCAGTGGTAACTTGTCAGCCCTCTTTTGAACACAACATGCAATTGCTCAAAGACCAACAGAAGTAGTTTACAGTGACATATTTTACGTATGTTTGTTTTGCAGCACGCTGGTGGCTGCAATCCAGTCTGCAGGTCTGACGGAGAACCTGAACAGGCCGGGTACCTTCACAGTGTTTGCTCCAACAAACGAAGCTTTCCGAGCCATGCCCCAGGGGGAGCTGAACAAACTCATGGGTGAGTGTTTTCAGAGCACTGAGACCAGCAGCTGTTGTGTGTTCTTGGCATGATGTGGGAGAAATGGCCGAGTTTCTTTGCCACATCTCATTCTTTGACCCTGTCTGTTGGAAGCGTGGGCTTCATACACAATGGTTTGAACAAGCCCCATCTAGCAGAAGGCTGAGGATGCATGGAGTGGCACCGAACTCTCACGCAAAGTGTGGGCTTGGAAAACATGTTTGTAGTGTGTGTACTACTAACTTACTATGACTTAAATTGGGATGAGCTGGTTGGTGTAAGCAAGATAACTCTTAAGGTGTTTCTAGAGGAACGGAGGAGGTCTCTGCCTTGCAAGTCAGGGATGGAAGAAGTGAGAATGTGGCTGTCAACCACATAGGATCAGGGTGTCTAAAGTAAGTTTTGCAAATAGAAAATATCATCCACATTCAGCCTCAAGCTACACTGCATGAAATTTAAGTAGTACAAGGATGGAGCTGTTGCTCCATCTATGTGTACAAGGACAAAGCAGGACATCCAGTCTGATCCTGAGAAGACAAATATTCCAGCCTAGCACAGATGAAGACCTATGTCCTGAAAAGCGCAGGCAACGGGCTGGGTGTGGCAAAAAGCATGGGAATGTTTAATAATGCTCTTCTGGATAAGCAGCATGATATTTTCTTTTGTTCATATTGAAAACCGGCTGTGGTTGGAAACAATGTCAGGTATTTGAGTGTAATGTCTTCTCGTCATTAAAGCCCAACCAAACATTGACATCATAATTTGGGAACCATCTGCCTGCCCATGGTAGCTGGTTAATTTTTTAAGTGCAGGGATGAAGAACTTGGTAATATCAGCCTGCACATCCAGTCTAGTGCTCAATGTATAAATATTTCAGAACTGTTGTGCAGCTATTGTAAACGGCGGCAGGAGTGAAGTATCCCAGATGCAGACACTTCATACGTTCTTGTTTTTTCACGCAAATATTTAGCTTACGCTCCTGATGAAGAAGTGAATCATGCTGGTGAGGATGTGCAGGGTGAGCTGTGGCCACCCCAGAAAAACTGTAATGGAAAAAAAGCTCAGAGGGTATTCAGATACAGGCAGTGAAACAAGAAGTCCCCCTTGCTGAAGGAGCTGCTCTGGTTTCATGGATGGAGGCTATCTATCTTCTGCACTAGCTGTTCCCCGTCGCCTGTCGGTGGGTTTTGGCAGTGACAGACAGAGGAGGGTGGCTGGCCTGTGCTGTGCACATCACCGCCTCTTCTAGAAAATAGATGGTGAAGGGGAAGCATCTTATCTTCCTAAGATGTATTTCAAAGCACAGCTACATGAGTAGAGACTCAGTGCAGTGGGGATGAGGCCAATGGTCTGAGAGCCATTGGTGACACTTCTCCCACGCTTTTCCCCTCCCCACCCAGGAATCCTGTGCTTTCAGCCAAGGAGATTATTGCAGTGATGCTAGTGTTGGCAGAAGTATTGACATTTGCAAATACCAGAGTGCTCTGTCTGCTTCCTTATTTCACAGAGGTCTTTTTTTCCGCCTTGACTTCCTTGGGAAGTGAAAGTACCAACAGAAGCAGGTTCATAGTGTGCACAGTGNTGGTGGGGATGAGGCCAGTGGTCTGAGAGCCATTAGTGACATTTCTTCCGTGCTTTCCCCCTCCCCACCTAGGAATCCTGCGCTCTCCACAGTGGCACCGGTGTTGGCAGAAGTATTGACATTTGCAAATACCAGAGTGCTCTGTCTGCTTCCTTATTTCACAGAGGTCTTTTTTTCCACCTTGACTTCCTTGGGAAGTGAAAGTACCAACAGAAGCAGATTCATAGTGTGCACAGTGGGAGAATGTGACTGAAACATCAAGAGATGGGGATTTCATGGACAGGGCAGGTTTGGTGTGTACCAAGGTGGGACATTGGAAAAGCATCCTTCTGGATTCACTGGGATCCTGACCTGTCCAGGCAGGAATGGCCCCAATGCCCTAACCAGCTCCAACCAACGTCCTTCTTCCTGGACTTTTCAATTTCACATTGTTTCCTTGCACTTGTAGGAAATTATGGTATGCTCCACGTGATTCCATTCCCATGAAATGCGAGAAGCAAGTGCTGATGCTGTTTTGCAAATATAAATGTTTTTCTTCCCCCCAGGTAATGCCAAAGAGCTTGCCAACATCCTCAAGTTCCACATGGCCGATGAGATCCTGGTGAGCGGCGCAGTCGGTGCCCTCGTGAGGCTGAAGTCCATGCAGGGAGATAAACTGGAAGTCAGCATGGTGAGTCCCCTCGATGAGGTGTCATGGTCAGCGGGGCTGGGGTCTGTGTTCAGCTGTCCCTGTCTGGGATCAAAGCATGTCTGCACTTGTCTGGATGATGTGGGAACCTTGTTGAAATGTGCCCATGGACCCACCAAACGGTGTTTTCTGGGCTGTAGCAGAGGAGCTGTTGCCGTGTGTTCACTTCAACAGTCTTGAAATGTGGTTTCCTTCAGCTTTCTCCCCAGAAGACCAGCTGTAAATGGTTTCCAGGAGCTGTTATAAATTCAACCCTCAGTCATGAGAGAAGAAGTATAAATAAATTAAACAAATAGCTTGTTCAGCTAGCACATCTTTTGTAGTGCAGCAAAAGTTATCTCTGCACAGGCTCCCTTAATGCAGCAAGATTTATTTAACGTATAATTTCATTTCAGAAACTCTGCACTACATTAAGAAAATGTAGGATCCTCTATTGAAAAAAAAAATATTTCAGAAAATAAATAACTCAAGACCCACTTGGTGCATAAGAAAGAAAATATAGAACAAAAATGGAAAGGCCAGTGTTTCCAAGGGTGTTGAGTTGGCCAACTTGTGTGCTAGACTCCTCCAGTGTCCAGCCCTGATCTGCCTTCTCCTGATGCCATCTCCGCAGCCATCCCTCTTGGCACAAGCAGTGGCAATGACAAAAGTTTCTTATTTTCTGCTTTTTATTTTTTTTTTCTTTTCCTGAACAGAAAAATAACGTAATACATATCAACAAGGAGCCTGTTGCTGAAAGCGATATCATGGCCACGAATGGGGTGATTTATGCCGTGAACTCTGTGTTACAGCCTCAGGGTAGGTCCATGGTTACAAATATCTAGAGCTGCACCATTGCAGCAGAGCTGCTTTGGGAGGGAGAGGTGACACATGGCAAATGCTTCAGTTTATTGAGGAGGATTAGTCTGTTCTGGGATTTTCAACACATCCTCCAACACATACTTGAAGGAAGCAGCCTATGTGCTTTGACGAGGATTTCAATGCTTTCTATGTCCCACCCTTAGCTTCAAGGCCACAAGAAAGAGGTGATGAGCCTGCAGATCCCGCATTAGAAATCTTCAAACAGGCATCTGCGTTATCCAAGGTAAACGGCAAAAAATCTCTCTTTGTAGAACTACTGGAATCACATTTTGGTAACAGCGATTGGAAGATAAAGTCACATTCCAATTTTGACTTCTGAAGAGAGTGAGTGTGTGTTTCGTGGAATAACCAGTCCTCTCTTCTTACATGATTTAATTATATAGGAAATAAAAAAAATTTGCAACATGAAGCCTGCAGTTTTGCAGCACACTGTGAATGTGACCTTGGCACGGCACAATATATGTCAGCCTCCAATAATGAAGAGTCATTCATCCGTAGTTGTTGGAGACTGGGATAAATACATTGACATGCAAACTGTTCTTATAGCTGTCGGAGATTTCTTGTATTTATGCAAATTTTATATTTTCTTACCATGCAGGTTTCTCAGAGGACTCCTCGACTAGGTAAGACAACTTCTCTAGCTTGTTTCTAATTTCCGTTGGGCATCCTTGTCCCTGAAAGAGATGTTTATTCTGTTTTCTTGCTCCAAGCAAGATGTAGCATAACCGGGAGGGGAGGGGACCAGGAGATGCTGTGTGACTGTCCCACTGAACTCACTCTTCTCCTTGGCAGCACCTGTCTACTCCCGGCTACTAGCGAGGATGAAGGAGAACTCGGGTGGATTCTGAGCCGTGTTGTGAGCAACCACAGTCAGCACCTCCATCCCATCCACTCCGGCTGACAGATAAAGAGAAGGACAGAATTGTTTTTAAAAACCAAATATCACCCTTAAATTTATTTTTGTTTCCCATGAAGTGGATATGGAAAATGAAAAGCCATATATATATGTATATATTTTAAGACCTTTTTTTTTTTTTTTTTTGGTTTTGACCTTAAAGTTCCCACTCTGAGGATAGGTTTTTGGGTTTGTTTGTTTGCTTTGTTTTCCCACAAAGTACTCACAATTTGCAATTTTTAACACACCCAGTTTTGGGCTTTATATATATGTACAAGGGCAGGTGCTTAATTCCGCCCTGGTTCAGGAGCTCAGACGGATGCTCAGAGCTCACCTTGGTGCTGTCTCACTGCGGGGACCAAAAGGGGCCGAGTCAAAGCCCCTTTTCCAGGCTCCCAGTGGTACCTACTGGCGCTGCAAACTCCAGGCTCCCAAAGTGGGAAGCCAGGTACAGTCTCACTGAAACTCCCCCCCCCCCCCAAACCAGTGCCAGAATTGGGAAATTTTGTCCAGAATGACGTGTCAGGAACTGTGTCTTCAGATTTCTGAGCAAATACATCACGCGAGGCCAGCTGTATGGCTGGGCAAACAGAATTGCTTTGGAGGAAGTAAATTTGTTGAATTCATTAACCATTACCCAAGCATTTTTTTTTAATAAGCATGTGTTTCCTTCTTCCCCTGTGTTTTTAAAAGTCTTGTATGAAATTCTGAATTGAAGGCTTTTAACAAAAGCCTCTCTATTGACATTGAGGAAATGGCATAATTATAAGCTATGGTTTGAACTGTTCTTTTTTTTAATTGAGTTTTGTTTATGCCTATGGGTTTTAACTGTGCTGCATTTTGTTCATGAGATTGAAATGAGAATTCTCCCTGGTAGAAGCCTTCCAGAAAGAAAATGAGTAATTTTTAATAATGGGGGTTTTTTTTAATAAAAATTAAAAATAAAATCAAAAATATAAATATGACAAGTGACGATAATGCTTGTTTGGTTTTTATTTGTTTTCAGTTGCCTGATGGCACAGTTTGACTACCTGAGCACGGGGAAGGAGGGGGTCAGATTTAGCCAGATATCAAGTGCAGACTACAAAAAAAACCAGATTGTTTCGGTCTCTCTGGCTGAGAAACATGTTGGTAGTTTTTCTTCTATTAAAAGCCCAAATCAAAATCCCATATGCTGTGAGCCATCTGCATAACTCAAATGTGTGAAAAATAATTAAGCTCTTCTTTCATTTCCCTTCCCCAACCTCCCATCTCATCTTTTTATCTTTCTGGCACGACGGAGTCCTGTTATTGAAGGCTGGAGGGGTGATGGGGAACCCTTTAAACCACCTATTCCCAGCAGCCCAACGAAGAAGAGTCGAATTAGGGGACTGGCTCCTGTGGGAGGCTCAGCTTTTTGTAATTAGAATAATTAATTACTAACTCCTACAAAAGCCTGAGAGAAAGGAAAAGCCCCCTTCCATCCTGCTCAGGGGTAGTATGTGCAATTTTCAAGAGCAGATGCTTGCTTTTTTTTTTCTTTGTGAGTTTTTTTATTTTTTTCTTCCCTGCTTGATGATTAAGGGATATAAAGTCCTTCACAACTTGGGAAGCTGGCAAGTAGAGCTGATCCTCATCTAGGTGAGTGCCCCTCACCGGTACCTTCTTGGTGTCTGACTTTGTGGCTAATTAAGTGTTTCTTTGCAAAATTAAACCAACTGAACAGAGGGGAGTAGGGAAACTTTGCTTGGATGTACTTAGTAACTACAAGAGGTCCTATCTGCTGCGAGAGCAGTTTTCATCTCCTCCTGGGAATACAGCCCTGGCTTTTCCCTGGCTGGTTTACGGGCAGGTGTTGGGGCTGGTGGTGATGCAGCAATAGTCTCCATCATGTTTTGCATGTGGCTTGAATTTACTAGGCTTGCTTTGAGCAGGACACCAGGTTTATGAGTCCCAGCAGAGTTTACAGTAGATAGAGGTGTGTTATCCTTCCAATCCAATTCCCATTTTGCTCTCTCCCATTGCTTATCTTCCCTGGCCCTCTGTCAGTGTTCCCTCTCTTGCTCCTCCTGCCTTCTCCATCCTCATAGCTGCTGTGGGGTGCCATGAATGCAGGGCTATTGTGTCACCCCTATAATTTCTCTGGGATCCCACATCCTGGGAAGCCATCCCAGGGCGCCTTCCCATGGGTTCTGTGCTTGGGAGCCCCCCAGGGCTTTGGTGGCTCTAGGTGACAGTTCATGGTGATGGAAGTTCCTGAGATGACTTAATTCTCCTAATCCAAGTTGGTTTCTCACCCCGCTGTGTGTGTGTGGGGGGGGTTACCCAGATGGCTTAGATCAAGGGCAATGGTTGAGCTGCTTTAGCTGATCAGGAAGGACTGTGTCTGTTGCTTTGATTCAGTGACACTTTGGGGGTGTTTTCCCCCATGGATATTCATCTCTGTACCTTACGCCTCACAGAGCGAGGGTAGGTGCTGGCAGTCATTCCACCAAGGGGAGAGAGAGAGATGTTATTGCTTCAGCCTTCGAGAGCTGTGAAGAGAGGAAGCGAGAGGAGAGCAGCTGAAAGATGGGGAAATGAGGAGTGCTGAGATGATGGGAATATCAAACTTATCTGTCATTTTCTAAGGACATATTTTTAATTTTTTTTTTTAATGTGACAAAAGGTGGAAGTGAAAGGAAGAAGGAAGTTGCTGGCGCTGAGGAGAAACATAACTCCCCTGGGGAAGTGCTGGTCCTGCGAGTCCAGCTGGGCTTGGGAACCTGAGGGATGTCCCAGCTGAGGGCTGTGGTGGGATGGAGGAGCTGGGGCTCCCCTGAGGACCCACCTATCCCACCCTGCAGCTCCTGGAGTCTACAGGCAGCGCTCTCTGGGGTGGCAAGAAGCAAAGACTGATAAAGCTGAAAGAGGGGAGATTTAGATCGGATATTAGGAAGAAATGTTTCCCTGTGCAGGTGGTGAGGCAGTGGCCCAGGGTGCCCAGAGAAGCTGTGGATGCCCCATCCCTGGAGGGGTTCAAGGCCAGGCTGGATGAGGCTTTGGGCAACCTGGGTTGGTGGGAGGTGTCCCTGCCCATGGCAGGGGGTGGGACTGGATGGGCTTTAAGGTCCCTTCCAACCCAAACCAGTCTGAAGGTGCTGCTGGACAAGGGTCTGGGCTGCTGCAGCTGCAGAGTCCCTGGGGCAGCCTGAGACACGCAGCATTTAGGATCACCCGTCTTGGGGCAAACACAGCTGGGGGGTTCAGCTCACACTGCACCAGTGGTTTTGGTTTCTCAGGCTGTTGGAGTTTTTCCACCCGAAACCCAGAGTGCGTGGGCACATGCCACTGTGAGCTCGAGTTGGGGCTGTCCTCTGCAGGAACTCCCTCCAAGTCTGGGGCAAAAAGAGCCAAACTGAGAGCAAATGTGAGGCTTTTGGAGGAGAATTTTGCTTTTTTCCTCCTTTGGAGTCAAGAGTGTTTTTCTATTGAATATTTGCAGGAATGTGCAGCCGCCCTTGTTTACTTTTTTAGAATAATGATTCCTTCACTTGCAGTGGCTCCAGTTCAACAAAATAATTAAATGTATGCAGAAATCCATTTAGGAAAAATACAGCTTGTAAGTGTGTGTGCTCTGCTAAGTCCTGAAATCCCACTGGGGAAAAGTGATCATGGCTGGGCTGATGCTGGTGGGTAGCTCCTGTGTCGGCTGAGCACCCATGCTCTCCTGGGTTGGAGCTGTGAAAAGAAAGGGCTGGAAAAACAAATGTTGAATGTGAAATGCAGTGTTTTAGGAAGCTTAATGTGGTGGTTTTGCTCCTTTACATCTGGAGACAAGAGCCAGAGACTCTTTTCTTCTAGAAAATTCTTTAACTTTGGGGTGGCCTTCTGCAAATCTATTTAAAGCAAGAGAAAAAGCAGTGCTGTGCTTTGTCCCAGGAGAGATCTCACATGCAGCGCTGTATTGGAAAACATGTGCTCTTCCAGCATCATGGAAATGTCGGAGCACTGTTTGCTTGGCTTACAAAAGAGGTTTGGTGTTGGTGTGCCTCAAGGGCTGGGAGTTGGGGAGGTCTTGCAGGGAGGTAGGTGACAGCAGCTCCCTGCATCTTGTGGAAAGGCAAAAGCCTTCACGTGTGTCAGAGGAGGAATGAATGAAGCCAAGCATCGCAGCCAGATGTGCTGCAGAAGGATGACCCCTGAAAGCCAAACCTGAGGGCTGGGGTGAAGCCACCCACGTGCCATTGCTGGAAGAAATGGTACTCCCTGCTTTTCTGTTGTCGTTAAATTCTTGTTTCTACATGGGATTTATTGGGAAGTCGTTGCACCTGTTAGCTGTTGTCTCGGGAGGACTGAAAAGCAAAGGGCAATACTAGTGCTGGTAGAAGATAGGCTTGAAGGAGCAATTGGCATCATAGGCATCCAGCTGTGGCTCAGGCAACTCGTGGTTTTTCTTTCGAGTCATTTTCAGTGATGCATTTGAGAGGTTTTGCAGAAATCTGTAAATTCCCCAAAGAAAAATATTTAGGGGGATTTTCTTTCCAACAATCAATGATGCCTTGCTGTGTTGTAATATTTTTATGAGTAATTACTTTGCAAAAGCTCAGGACTTTTCCTAGGGGAAGTCATTTGGACCAAAACCAGAGGAGTATCAAGTGTGCAGCGAGTCGTGCAGCACGTTGTGCCATACGAAGGCACAGCTTCCCTGGGCAACCTGGGCCACTGCCTCACCCCTCTCACAGTTAAAAATGCAGCTTCCAGCTTGGAGCTGGCTCACAGTGGGCACCTCAGAGCTCAGGTTGTGGGTCTGGCTGGATGGGGTGACCCACCAAGTCTGTCTCTGGTCCTACTTCTAGACATAACAGATCCTCACCCTTCCTGTCATGTAGACCCCAAAGTGCTCAGGTAGAAATATTTACAGACTTGTCCCTGACAACCATACATCCATCCCTGTACTCAAGCTAAAGGGATCTGATTTTGCAATCTTTGCTCACGTGAATGGTAGTGACACACCCTGTTAATCACCCCTGTGGACGTGCAGTGGCACCAACAATGGTTAAACCAGCAAAAGTGCCTGGTTCCCTTCCTTAGCTCATAACTAAAGAGCAGGAAAAAGTGGAATAAACAAAGCAAAGCTGCAGGGTAGACACACAAGGCAAAGGGAACCGAGGAGCATCAGCAGAAAGTCCTCCAGGACAACACCAGCTGCGAGCACTTGAGGCTCAGGAAATGCTGCTCTTTAAGAAGTTGGTGGTGCTATTGCATACGGCCGGAAACAGGCTGGGCGTGAGGCTGTGCAGTTATGCCTTTTATTTGCTCAGCATTATTTTGCCTCTTTTTACGTAAAACCAGCAAATGAGGAACTTAAAGTCCCTTCTCCCATAAGAGCTTTTGGCTGCACAATTGTTTATGTGCTTTCTGCTTTTGGGCTGCTTCCACCTGATGTTCTTGCTGCTGTAACCCTGAAATCTATAGAAAAACAGGAACGACGTGACCTGTGCTCCAAGATTTTCTGAAATGCCCTTGGAGCTTCAGAGATCTGAGCTGAGTTCCAAGAGATGGGACACTGAGCTGGGTCAGCACTGAACTGTGAGACACAGTAGGACTGGTTGGAGCTCAGTTCAGGTCCTGTGCTGTGCCCAGAGAGCTCCTGGTGCAGATTTGGGAGATGCCCTCAATCGGGTCTGCAGAATGATGCTCATCCACACCTTGCTGCTTGGGCTGGGACATGAGAACCGTGCTTCCCGTGAGGTCCCAGCTGTGTGGCTGGTGTCACTGGGGCACAGTGGAGAGGCTCTGGGGCTGCTCTGGCTTTACACAATGGGAGGGCAAGGTGTCGTATTAAGGAGGTAAAAACCAGACAGTCTGGAGGAAAGCAACTCACTGGCACACGTATCCTCTCCACCTGCCATTCCTCTGAGTAATCTCTCCCAGCTAAGTACCTTTACAGTAAAAAGGGCAGCTGCTGTTTCAGGTTAGCGGTTTCTGAGGCAATACCATTGCTTCATTGTTTATTTGGTTTCCTGACTCCCCAGGGTGAGCTGGCTTGTTAGAAAGCCACATTCTTCTCCTCTTCCTCTGCCTGTCACTGGGTGATGGCACTGAGGGTTGAAACCACATCCCTGCGGGATGCTGTGTGCCGGCTGTGCAGAAGTCTGGCTGAGTCCAAGGAGATGCTGATATGCTTGAAGGCATTTTTTTGAGGACTAGAGCAGTCCTGATCATATCAGAGGCTATTGGAAAAAAAAAATAGGAATAAATTTGCCCTAGGAAGCCCTGAAGCAAGGTGGTGGGTGCTTAAGGAGAAATAACCTGCCTTTGGTTCAGCAGAGGGGAATGCTTCAGAAAGCCATAGGCAGATGTTCCTGGGAAATCCAAGGCTTGTCTTCATCTGGGCTCTCCCTTCTGCCCTTCACCCTGACTTGCTTAGCTTTAGACCAGATTAGCAAGAATTGGGGGAAACTGAGGCTGGGTGTACCCAGGATGAATGTGAAATGCTGGAGGGTATGGGGCTGACGGGCAGGGAGGGATGTGGTGCACAACCTGGGGATGCTCGGGGTACTGGGAGTAAGGGAAGCACCATGGGAGATGCTCAGGGGTTACTGGGAACAGGGGAAGTGCCATGGGGGATGCTCAGGGGTACTGGGAGGGAGGGAAGCACCATGGTGGATGCTCAGGGGTACTGGAAGGGAGGAAAGCACCATGGGGGATGCTCAGGGGCACTGGGAGGGAGGGAAGCACCATGGGGGTTGCTCAGGGGCACTGGGAGGGAGGGAAGCACAATGAGTAATGCTCGGGGTAGGTGGTCCCAGGCCTGCTGACCAAATGTTCCTCCCAAACTACTATGTTTGGATACCACAAGGCAGTGATTTCACTTTCCTGTTTAAAACCAGGCCCCCCCAGGTTCCATCGCTGGCTGCTAAGGCTCTCCTGGCAGCATGCACGGCTCGCGGAGCAGCAGCCCCTCTCCTCCTGCGGGTAACCTCGGGCAGCACGCATCCTGCCTGGGAGCGAGGGGCTGCGGAGCTGCTCGCTGTTTAATTGTAACCAGATTCCCCTCGCAATGTCTGCTGAAATATTTATAAATATCATAGCCAGCAGCTGCTAATGCCAAACAGGAAATTTTAAGCTGAACAAACTTTTCCACGTTTCTAAGTGGGAAAAGCAAACTGTAGCTAAGACCAGTATTTGAAAAAAAAAAAAAAGTCTAAATAGCAACAAGCTTCCACTGTTCTGTATCCTGAAAGAAGTTCATGATTTCTTGAAGTCTTGGTCCCTTCCATCTAGACTGTTCTCTCTGCACAGTGACATAGAAGGTGGCTCTGAAAAAGAAAATTGGGTTATAGCTCAACGCAGGCTGTATGGCCGGACAGCCCCACATGATGGTATAGCCTTTACATTAGGGCTGTCCCACAGTGGGAAAGGGTCAGTGGGAAGCTTTNGTGATGGTATAGCCTTTACCCTCAGAGGGAAAGGGTCAGTGGGAAGCTTTCAGCAAAGGTACATATGTTTTACCCGCTCCTGTGGTAGCTGTCTGTCTTGGAGAACTGGCATTTGAAGCTGTTGGTTAATGTAATTTCAAGGAAATAAAAAAAACCCCACACTTGAATGGAAAGCTGTGAGCCCTGTTTATCTTGCACTTCATGCTTTGGGCTTTTTTTCCCTCTTTCAAGCTCTTTTCTAGGTTTTTCTTTTTTCTGCTCTTTTGTTACTTGGTATTGAGACAATATTTTTGAGCACTAAACCACAGATAAAATGTAACATTACATCTTTGTGGAAATACCTGTTTTAAACAACTTCCGTCATTGATGAATTCACCAAACTCATCTTCAGGCAAAAGGCATTATCAGGCTTTTTAAAATTGGTGCCTGTCATTTCATACTCAATGGTACCGAAATAGAGATGACATGAAGCAAATGTCCACAGTGTGCATACTAATTCTAAAATTACATTCTTCAAATCAAGCAACTTTCAAATGGAGAGGTACAGATCTATAACCTTGAGTCTTTTGAAGAATGAATTGTCAAAATAACTCAGTCTCCACCATGAGATAAGGGCTGGTCTGTCGTACCTGAGTGCCTTTTCCCTTGGGAATTGCTCAGAAGTGTGTGTTTGTCCTGTTGTGGAAAGTGATGATCTATCCTAGACCTTCAATCACCTGCATCAGAGGCTTGATGTCCACCTGGAAGTCCTAGCTGTGTATGTGTATGATGTGCAGACTCCTTGGCAGCTCCCTCCTGCCCAACCCTTTAAAGCATCACCGGGTCTTCTTTCCCCTGGCTGGTAGGAGGCACCAGGCTTTCCCGGGCCCCAATAGGCATGACAGAGCGTGAGTCACGAGTTCTCCGTGTTCTGGTATCTGGAACACGTTTCTGAGCCTAATTTAAACCAGATACTTAGTGAGAAAGAAATGTGCCTCTGAGCCTTGCAGATGTGTAGGCAGCCAGGAGGGGCACATCTGGGCAGAGAGAAATGTTTTGCCTCACTCCTAGCTAATGCTTAAGAGCCCCAAGTGTTACCAAATGAGGCTTGAGAAAGTATTTCACTGCCACTGGGTAAGTTTCTGAGCTTTTTGCACTCTTAGATCAAACAGTTGAGGCTGGGGTACTTAACTGGCTGCTCTTCCACACACACCTTCCCTCCAGAGGTATGACTTTTCAGAATCCTTAGTGATGGCTTTGCCCAACGGTTGGTCAAAGCCTTGATGGCAATCTTGCATGCATGGATGAGGACACGACCTGTGTTTCCTTGCCTTTGTGTATTAGCACTGTTGGAACAGCCTCAGCTCTTCACTGTCGTCTGTCCTGTGACTCTTGTTTAGATTCAGATGTCTCTATGGCCAACTTCTTCTTCTGACCACAGGGGTTCAGCAACATCCGAAGCATGCAGATGCAAGACAAAGCAATTGAGCTGCGGTCAGATGTCTCTTCTGTGACAGGGAGGTCTATTTACAAGTCTAGTTCTAAAATGCCAGCAATTAAATCCGTTTTCTACATAATTAACGAGAAAATTCTGGCTGCCTACCACTAACCTCTAACTAAGGACATGGCTAAGAAGAACCTTTAGTTTCCCCAGAATGTGGTGCTGTATGGCTTTGGGCTGCAGATGACTTTTAAGTCTCTGCCCATCTGCCTATTGCGTGACTCCTACCCAACTTTTCAAAATTTTATTTATTTTAACATGAGTATTAAGGTGTTATTCCAATATTTTTCTCCTGACCTCCATGTGATTAATATGGAACGACAAGAACAGAGTGATGCTGAGAGCCTCTTTTGTCTGGTTTTTGGGAGAACCCATGGGAGTAGAGAACCATGTCCTGAAAGGCAAAGCTGACTCACTCCGGACCAAGACAAATATTGAATCATGAACGCGTTGGCCTGCATCATCCACTGCCAAACACAATAGTTCGGAGCAAGAGATCACCACGACAGTTTGAATAGCAAGACATGAAAAAAGGAGCAAGCTAGAGATCTAATTACAGCTGCCCACTGCAAGTCGGGTTGCTTAAGGTAAAGGCAAACTGGGATGTCCATAACGAGTGAGAGGAAAGCAGCTGGCCAAAGCACTGTGTGCTAGGTTCCTGCTGAGGTGGCATCACTCCACCTTGCCTCGGGCACTGGAGCTGCAGCACTTGAAGATCTGGTCTGGAATTTTTATTAGATTCAGGAGCAAATTAGTTCTGGTTTAGGAATTTTCCACTAAAATTATTTTTTGCTGTGAAATGTTGATTCACTGAACCCAAAACTTACCATAAAGAAGATGAGAAAGCTTTTTCATTGTATCTTGGGTTAGCTTTTGGTAAGAGAGATGGAGACCATCGCTCTTGGAAATGGACCCATCAGAAGGAATGAGGCTCTGCTGCAGCTGGAGGCTGTGGTTGAACCTACTTGCATCCATGCAACAACAGGCAGCTCAGGACAGCAGACTGGGGAACAAGAGCAGAGATGACATTTTAGTGGCCATCAGCCCAGGGCAGCAGCCTGAGCACCCATATCCAGTAATTCTGGGCTTCCTAATTGCATGGACTGTGGCACATACACCTTGCTGGGCTGACCTAGCTCTGACAGTAATGCCTTTTGGTGTCTTGTGTGTGCCACGTGTTGCTCCAAAAGCAAAGACGTGTATTAGTGCTGCTGTTCCAAAAGCACTCCACCCACCAGGGAGCTATTCAGAGATGTCCCTTCTGCACACTTGAGTTATCTACTTCCAGCCCACTCCTTTATGGAAAGATGTCTTTACCTTATGTCTCCCTTGTTATTTTTAACCAGGGCCAGAATTCAATCAAGGATGTGCCAATGTGAGACAGGGCTGGGAGAAGGTGCTGCTTGCTTTCAGCGATGGCCCTGCCTGCCTAGAGCGGGTGTGGGACAGCTGCTGGTTTGCTCCCTCCCTGCCCCATCTTGACTTTGAAGACCTCACCATCATGCTTGGGATGATGCTTAAGCTCAGCTGCAGGTGCTTTGGCTAGTGTTGTCAGCCATGCAAATCTGCTTCTCCAGTTAACTGTCTAAATAGATAGATGTGTATTTTAATGTACGTAATGTGTGTACTTCAATATGTAATAGAGGGCTGTAACACCACCGTTATGTCTACAGCAGCAGCTCCATCCAGGCAGTAAGCGCATGTTCACCTTAGCGTGGCCTCTCAAACTCACGGCNCTAACTGTCTAAATAGGTGGGTATGTACTTTAATGTATATAATGTGTGTACTTCAATATGTAATAGAGGACAGTAATACCACTGCTCCATCCAGGCAGTAAGCACATGTTCACCTTAGCGTGGCCTCTCAAACTCACGGCACAAGGTCTGTTTGTGAGCAGTTACCTGTCCCTTTGTAACTGTGTGCTGACGGGATGCAGACGGCTGTAAAGGTTTGGTGTCTGGTGGCTGTAATTGCTGCTAGCTTAACACTGGCAAATACTCTGGAATTTGTTCTGTGTTTCATCTGTTGGATTTTAAGAAGGATATTTTCTCCGTCGCTGGACATTCGGCACATCCAGATGCCTTGCATTTTATGAGCCTTATGTAGAAACCATACCACGGCTGTAAGGTAGCAGTATAATTCTGTTTACTATAAACTCCATCCACATTCTTCTGGTCCTAGTAAGTGTTTCCGGAGACTAGATAGCCACATCTCGGGCAGTCCGATACATCATAACTGTGTCACACAGTCACTGCAGGAGCAAAATCACTGTTGCTTGCAGCAAGTGTGTGTTTTTACGTGTAAGAGGGTGGCTATAATTGGAACCACCTGCAGCCACTGAAGCCAGGAGCCTTTTGGCTTTGACACAGTTTTACAAAGAACACTAATGCAATCACTTATGTGAATGAATCTGTAAAGGATGTTTTTCTGTTGTCTCTGCATTAATTCTTTCCAGCTTATGGCATGGAACTGTTACTGGCCTTGGGAAGCTGGGGGAGAAGGGAAGGAAGGAACGTCAGAAGCAAATGGGAGGCTGGGAGGAATGTAGGACTTGAGTTTTTTCCTCCTACTCCTACGTTCATTAAATCATGGGAACAAAGGTAAAACTATTTTATTTAGTCCCATGTGGTAGAGCAGTCCTTGGTCTGTCACAGGGCAACTGTGAACTATTCTGTAGCTGCAAAACTTTCTTAAAAGGGGTCATCTGTGTCTCCAGGGGTCTGTTGCTGCTTGGGAGCAGGTCCTCAGCCTCCCTTCTGTTGCTGGGGCAAAGAACTGGCTCCAGTAAAGGTGTCTGCAGGATTCCTCCCTTCCCAGAGGTCCTACAGACAGACTTGCTGCCCCAAGGCACCTGCTCTGAGATCCTGGGGCTTCCCTCATCCTTCTGCTGCTCTCAGTACACAGAATGTGGGCACCAGTAGCTTTCAGCTCAGATATTCAAAGCCTGGGAGCCTGTGGAGCACCTTTGCAGCTTTCTTCCTCCCATTGCTGTTGAGTCTGTGTTGTTCAGCTTTGGCTTCCTCTCCTGTGATTTACAAATGCTGGCCTTTCTTCCTGGCCTCTTGCTTTGTCTCCTCATCCTCAATCTTGCCCAATGAGGCTATACAAATGTTAAACACTGCGTTAAACTCATTTGGTAAACAACCTTCAGACAAGCAACCTCCCTGCTGGATTGTCAGAGCAGCTTTGCCTTCAGAAACGCATCTACCAACATATCTCTTCCCTTATTCCACTTTTTTTGTAAGATCCATTCCTTTCCTCTTGTGTTCATCTCAGAAATGCCTACTTTTATTTTTCCTCTTGGCACGACTTGTCCCTCCTTTCATTTTTTTCATATTTTCCCTTCTCTGTTCCAATCCTTCCCTCTTTCACTTGTGATCATACCAATACCCTTCATGGTGCGTATCAGTTCTGGAAAACATCCAGAGTACCACCTCCATGCGCTCCTCCATTGGTCTCTCTGAGCAGAACCTTCCTCCAGGGAGCTTGGTACCAGCAGAAATTGGGGTCATTGGGGTTATGAGCAGAGCCAGCTAGCAGACATTTCAGACTGAAGGTCCCTCCCCAGTTTGTGAGTGGTCACTTTCCTCAGAGGATGGTGTTGAACTTGTAGAGAAGATTTGGCCAGTTTCAGCACTCGTGCCACTTGAGTAAGAAGCTCCGTACGTGGAGCCTGGTGCTTGAAGCACTTGAACTCCCTGTTCTTGAAGAGGATGTTGGAAACTCTCTGACTCTCCTGTGTCTCTGAAGACTTCAACCATACATGCTAATGCTGGGATGTGAAGGCAGATGTACTGAAGAAATGTTCCCAGATCAAAATGACTCATTAGCAGAGGCTGGGCTGAGGCCATGTTATTGTGAGTCAAGCTCCACTTGTCCCGGCTCCAGCAGCCAGTCTGCTCCAGAGAGGCTGCAGGGGCCAGACGACCTTTGCTCATTAACTAACAAGAACATCCCTTCCCAGTAGTAGCTTCCACATGCTGAAATTACTCACTTGACATCCAAATATTAATGGAAAAATGTCTTTTTAATACTGAAAGCTATTCCCTTGTTGAATTCACATCCAAACTGCAGCCTTTTGGATAGGCTTCTGGCATTCTGCAACCACCTCCTAATGGAAAAAAGAAAATCCATTTGAAGCACTTGGAAAGAGAGATCATGAAGGTGCTTCACGCAAAACTCTGAATTTTAATACCAGATAAAGAAACTAGAATTGCTCTTTGGAAATGCCTGTTGCTTTGCACTATAGATGGTTGGCTGTAAAGCTAAGGAATAGGAAGGCAGAGAGTGCCCAGCTTGGTCAATTGTGACAATTTCTGGCTTATTCCAAAGAGATAACCCACGAGCAAGTACCAGCAGATTTTAACTATTTGTTCTTTGCAGGCATCAAAGTTTCTCCTTTAAGAGCAGAGCAGGGAAGGTAGCTGTCAGAGCACATTGCTTGTCAGGGTATTTTTCACGGTTTTTTTGTGGTTTTCCTGGGAGGGTCTCTCCCACTACCTGTTCCTCTTTTCTGTTCCATCTTGAAGGGTTGCTGTGCCAACACTCACAGCACCACAACAAATGGCACTTTAGCTAGATAAAATGTAAGCAAGTATATTTGCCTGTTTACATAAGGTTTCTCCAGGCATGTCAAGTATTTTAGCTGTGGAAAGAGCCCAGTCATTTTAACAGGGTCAGACCGTACACAGACAGCCTAGGGATTTCAGAAATCATTTCCTTAAATTTATTGCTGTTTCAAGCTTTCGTTTTGTCTATAATATTGTGTGTCCCGGGTCTTCCTTTGCAGCCTACTCACCATCTGCAGAGTTGTTCTAGATCTGCTACTGTATCTTGATCTGTTTCCCCAATAAACAACATTTCATACTAAGCAGAATTGCCTTTGCTCTACCCTGCAGAATCAGGATTGATTCTTTTCACTGAGCCTTGATCCAAGACGCCTCTGTTCCAGGCCAACTTGACTTTTCTGCAGAGGTGTTGGTGATCCAGAGAGGATCACCTTTTGGAAGGGAAGAGACCAGCTCGGGCCAGGTTTGGGCTGTGATGTGACATCCAGAGCATCTCACTTGGCTTTGCAGAGATGGTGACCATGGGGCTGGTTCGAGGGTCAGGTGATGGATGGAGGTTCCCTTTCCCAAGCACTTTTGGGAAGGTCCTGAACAGTGTTGTGCAAGCATGGATCTGTCAGCATCATCTTTCTTCCCATTCCTGTCCCCTTTGCTCCCTGTAGATCCCCACACTGGGGCAGCTCTCCCCAACCTCCTGCACAGAGTCCTAGACTCCCGTTGTCTTGCTGGCTGTTGGAAGCTGGAGGGATCAGAGTCTAGCGCATCTGGATGCCAAACAGAAATAGATGGTGAAACAGTGAGGTCATTGGAATGATGTCAGACAAAAGCTTTTGAATGTGGTGTTAGTGCAAAAAAGATGTGGCTGATGGTTTGCATATTAACTTGACACTTTTCCAGCTAATTTTGAATTAAAAAAAAAATGGAGAACTATATTATGTTGCGATGAGGAACAGTAGTTCAAAGTCAAAACCAAAAGCAGTATAGTACCCTCTTTAGGATTCTTGACTACTGCTCTACCATGTGCCATTTTTTCTTAGTTGTAATCAAACTATTAAATTTTAAGGTTGACCCTAAAGGTCTTGAAGAAAGCATTTGTCTCTTATTTTACTCAGAAAATATTCTGTTTCTATTGCAACCAATAAAAGCCCAGGCCTTGGGCTGGGTCCCATGGTTTTCAATGGCTGTGGCTCTCCATGTGGTTTTGTTATTCCACCATCCCTTGTGCAATCTGGAATGCTAACACAGCCCAAGAGCCAGGCATGGGCCATGCATGCACCAGTTGGCTCCTGATCTAACGTTTCCAGCAATGGCTGGTAGTGATGTCAAGGCACGCTGGAACCTTAGTGTCTCTGGGACTGAACCTCCTCCAGAGTCCGTACCAATGGTATAGTCATGGATTCCTCCAAAAATCAACCATTGGTCTCAATTTTCAATTGTTGCTTCATCAGCTGTTAAACATCAACATAAATATGTGACTGTTGCCATGTTATTAAGATGATTTTCATTTATATAACAGTGTCAGGACTTGGTAGACTTCCTGTTACTCTGTTGAAAAGTGGAAGAATGTGGGTGTGGGCTGGTAAATGGAAAAAAAAAATTTCCTAAGTCCTCCTTCTGCCAGTGGTTCAGCAGCACCACACTGATAAACTGGGGAACAAACCCAGCTCCGGTGGGGACAGATGTAGGTCTCTGGGCATCACTCCCTCCAGCTGTTCCTGCAGGAAAACAGCCCAAAGGTGTGAAGTCCCTTAAGGCTTTTTTAGAGGCTGCCTGCCTTTCCTCTGGGCTTTACTTGGGGCAAGAAACCCTTCTTCTATCTTTTAATAATTGGGCTCTTAGCTTTTAGGGGTCTTCTTGAATTTGCCTGGCCACATTAGTGATTGCAGGTTGAAAGTGCCTCTATTCTCGTGTGAGGGTAAAAGACCTATTTTTGTATTTCCCCCTTTGTGCTGGATTTCTCCTATATCCTCTTGGTTTGTTGTTGTTTGGGGTTTTTGACCTTGCAGTTCCTCTAAACCACAATGTATTTCAAGGTTAAAGAAAGACGGGCTCTTGACATTTGCTATTCCTGTGCTGCAACCTTCCACACAGACCAAGAAACTGCCAGTCAGCAGGATGTGGTCTTGTTGTCCCCAAATATAGGAAAAGAAAGTGAGAAGGGAGAAAAAGGAGACTTGGTTAAAAATTAACTTTAAAAAAAATTAATGGGATAGGTCAGGATTTAAAGAGAAATGCCCAATGCCCCAGAGCTCTTGGATGAATCCCTGGGGGCTGCACAAGGCAACTAGCAAATGAACAAGGAATTTAGACGTTGGACTCCAGGATGGATTTCTCTTCTGAAGGTCTTTTTCCTCAGTTTGGCAAACCTCCCTGCAGACTTGTCTTACGTGGCAATGGTTGGCTGCAGCTAAAAGTGATGCCAAAACCTGTAACAGCTGAAGGAAATGCATGACGAGCTTATTTCTGCATATCTGTGCTGCTCCAAATTCTTCTGAAATTACGAGAAAGCTTTTGCTTCAGTATTCTTGTCTCTAGGTTTCTTCAGTTCAGTCCTCTGCTTGTAGGAGGAATTCTAGCTGCTGAAATACCGAGGGGACCGAGATCCTCCAGCCCTCTCTCCTGGTAAAGCGATCCCACCTTTTTATGGGATTTTGGAATTGTCCAGTCTCTTCCTCTGATGTGAAAAGCACGCTGACAGTAATGAAATCTGCTTAGTTTCTGCAGGAATTATTGCTTTAGCTCGGTGCCACTAAATTCTGGCACACTTTTACAGGGAAAACGTCTGGAGTTTAGTTTATAGAAGAAAATTAACAATAAGCGTGGAAGACTGATAAGGAAAGCTCTGCTTGCTTTTGAGCCAAGCAATTAAAAAGTGGAAAAAAATGGTAAATGAAAGGAAATTTCCACAGTTATCTAGATTCTAATTTTGTTGCTATAAATGAATCTAATTAAATGGAGTTTTGAAAAGTTGAAAATTACACTTAGGGAAGAAAAACAGCTGTTGCTTAGCCTTGCTTGTAGAGGTAATATTACATTAATGTTTATATTAATGTTTTCCTCCTAACTGCAGAGACCATAAAATCTGTGCTCTCATCTTTCAGAGTGAGGACAATTTAATTTATAATACCGAGAAATGAAATGGAGATCAAAACATTGGGGTGTGGGGGACAGATGCTGCTGGAAGGTGACAGTGAGCCAGCACACGCCCAGTTTCCCCAGCGTGAAGCAATGCATTAAACACCTTCTAAGGTTGCACTTGGCCAATCCTGCCAAGGAACGTGGGAGCGTAATGAAGTCAATGAAGTGAGGACAGGTCCCCATGGACAGTGGATATGTTTCAAGCAGGGGAGGCAGCCAACCAAACCCATCTCTCCTGTCTCTTGAAGGAAAAACAACCACTAAGAAGACTAAGATTTTTTTTTTAATCTTCTGAATGTGATGCTGTTACACAGTCTAGGGGTATCGCTGGCCATCGCCTGATAGCATCCCATTTTGCGTTGGATCTGTGAGTCTTTGAGGTCATGGGTCCTTTTGGAGCCCTGGAGAGGGGAGGGATGGGGATGGTGAAAGCCTTGGCTTTGATGCCAAGGTGGGCGTCATGTAGAGGTGGGCAGTCCACAGGTAGGCAAATCAGACGATGGTATTTTCAGGACAATAACAAACACAAACTGTCTGCCCAGAGGAATCCCTCCAAGTGGGGACTGGCTGGGTCTCACCAGAAAGCCCGGTTCCCACAGAGTGTTGTTTATAGAAGGCCAGTCTGGGGACATGGACTTGCTGCTTGTCCTCAGCTCTGTCCTGTACATATCTGCCTTTATTTTCATTGGATAATTGGTGGCTCTGGAAATGTTTCCTTCTATTAATTACAGCTTTTGTTTGTTCCTCAGTCTCAAACATGTGGTGTGATGGAGACTTTCTTGCTTCCTAAGAGCTGCTCACTTCTGTGTTTCTTCTCTCTGCCTGTGTCTTCAGCAATCCCCCCTTAAAACACATCAGGTGCTCCGAAATCCCCTTAAATTGACTCGAGGGGCAGTTTGGTGAAGCAGACAAGGGTGGGTTTGGCTCTGGAGACTGATCTCCCATGTCTGCTTGTTTTTCTTGGTGTTCTTGAAGAGCTGTCTTGGCTTCAGTTTGCTTACACCCTTTTAATAGATAACACTGCTTACTTCTTTTAAAGGTTTTGAAGATCTCCAGTTACAGAATTTAGTGGTTAATGACTTTCTGATGTCTGGATCTACAAAGGGGGTGGTGTAGCTCCTTCTCTATTGCTGCTCATTCAGATGCCGGGTAACACTGAGCGCTGTGCTATGGCATTTTCCAGTATGATTTCCAGACATCTTTTTCCAGACTCTTTTGTTGTTGGTTAGATGAAGTTATCAGTGAGGGAGGATGGCAAGACCCCCATGTCAGCAACTACACGGAGCATTGCTGGAAAATCCAGGGGAGCAGCATTCCTCCTGGATGTGCTCAGTGGATAGTGGGTCTGGGCAGGGATTTATTTTAATGCCATCTAACAAAATACCTTTACAAACTGATGTGGTCTTCTGAAGCCCTGCTGCCTATTCATAGTGATGTGGTATTTCAAAATAGAGCAAACGGATTTTTCTCGTGGAAGGTAATGCTCATAAGCAAATACTGACGTGAAGGGAAAAATTAATTGATGCTCAAGCAGAAAGTCAGGAGGATGCTTCGTGCTCTGCAGCCTGTAGTAACCACCCTGCCCGTGATGCTGGGTGTCTGGCCATTAAAGCATCGAGGTGACGGAAGGACAGAGTTCCTCGCGTAAACAGCACTGACAAGACAAAAGACCCACTGGAGAGAGGAGCTCCATTTGGCTGGATGTATAGATGACTCACGCAGAAATCTCATCCATTTATAGGCTGTCTCCTGGATAGCAACTGGTCTGATTCTCCCCTGGAGCCAGTGGAAACACTTACAGGGATTCCAGTGGGAGTTCACCTTGGCCATAGGGGATATTTTTTCCCTCTGTAGTTCTTTGGGTTGAGTTTCTTCCAGGACTGCGGAACGTTAATCAGCAGCAGTGCGATGAGGCAGGCGCAGAATTCTTAGAGCATCGTTGCTCCTGCTGACGACGAAACGCTGCTTTGAGCTGAAATCATGTCTGGGGCACTGGGAAAACAGGGTTGGAAGCAGATGTTGGTGTGGTGCTGCAGGGAGATGTTGCTTAACGACCTGTCAAAACAGCATCTGTGTGCCGCTGAGCAAAGCTGGGGGGCTGCAGAGGGACCTGGGGGGTGCTGGGGAGGAAAGCTAAGAGACTGGAACAGGCAACAAGCAGCAGTTCAGGAAAGGATGGGGTGTTCTGAGGACACCAGGCAAAGCCAGGGAGGAGCTGCCCTTTGCCCAAAAGGAGAAAATTAAGTCTAAATAACCCAAGACTTCAGTTTCCCCATAGCAGGGCAGGAGGTGGCGGGGGGGCTGTGACACTCGGGGAGCAGCAGCCCCTCAGACCCTGCTGAGTGAGCAGCAGAACCAAGGGACATCTTGGGGACCTTCCTCCAGGCAGCAGAGCATGGCCGGAATCATTCACTGTGCCACCACACTGTGAAACCCAGGGGCACGGCGGCTCTGATGGAGGAGGAGAGGCCGGAGCAGCACCCTCTGCCCTCCCCAAAACCCCCACGGCACAGCCCTGCACAATGGTGGAGGGGATGGATCCCTTCCAAGTCCAGCAGTTAAAGGAAATGATCCTATCAAGAAAGAAAACCTCCTTACCATCAATATGAGAATTACTCTGCACATAATTCAGAGCACTTGTGACTCCTAGCTCTCAGCCGTGGTTTCTCGCTCACGGAAAGCTGCTGGCTTTGGGTCCCACTGCTTATGCAAGGAAGCACGCGCTGCTCACAAAGGCTGCAGGACAGTTTTGAGGTTGGAATTTTACCATATAGTTATTAAGCACTTCAATTGTCAGCACAAAGTTTATTAATAACCAGGTGGAGTTGTGCATGTGGGTGACTACCACTTTTTCTGAGGTACCATTTAGGATTACCCGTTCTGTCATCACTGAAAATTGCTCCACAGCAAAATTATTTATATATTTAAAAAAAAAAATCAATAGCTGATTCATGGTGCATTCAGAGTATGTTTGAAGTGTTCTGGGGGAGCAAAAACTCAATAACTGACAGAATCTAGTTAAAAACAGGTGGGAATAATATTTCCAAGTACAAAAAGCCACCAAAACCTGAGGCTTGGGATAGGAGCAGGCACTGCACCATGCAGGAGAGGTGAACGGGATGCAGCAGCAGAGCAGCTCAGTGTGTTAGTCTGTGTGATGATGGGATGAAGTATTTG